>CAUYQG010198196.1:0-106006 GCA_963574415.1 Tarsius wallacei | reverse complement strand
TTCCAAGTAGCTGGAACTATAGGCACGCGCTACCATGCCTGGCTGATTTTTTGATTTATTGTAGAGATGAGGTCTTGCTTGCCCAGGCGGGTCTCGAACCCGCGGGCTCAGGCAATCCACTCACCTCAGCCTCCCAAAGGCGCGGGATTACAGGCTGAGCATTTGAGTTTTGATGGCTTCTACAAAATGTGCTCACACCACAAAAGCTATGTTTTCTAAAAGAACATGGAAGCATATTCAATGATTAGGAAGATGTTTATTCACACTTATGACTTCACATTTAGGAAAACTCAAAAGCTCTTTCTGCTGCACCAGGAAGTTCAGGATTCAGATCAAAAACAATGTTCTAAAAATCTCTCTGGATCTGGGATATATTCATTCTCAGCATCGTTCTAGAAATGTATCATTTCATAAAACTGGAATAAAATTTAAACTTATGGAAGGGAGAGCAATTTTGTAGAATGGGAAAATAATACTGTCCTGTAATGTTTCATAATACTTTCCAGGGTGAACTTGTTTTTTCCTCAATCAGACTATAAAATCCACAAAGGCACAGGAATCCTTTAGATTATTTTGTATCTCATTATATTGTTGAGCATTTCATTGATACACTTAATTATGTATTAATGAATTACACTTATCAATTTTGTTAAGCATTGTATGTCCATTTGGCACAGTACCTGTCAAAAAGTAGACCTTATTGTGTTTGTCAAATGGATGAACGATTGAGATGCCTCAGACCAGGGCAAAAGAGCCATGGCATATCGGAAATCCCAGTAATAGATGCATATGACCAGTTGCGAACATGACCCAGAAGCATTTAGGCTCTTGACCAAGAAAAGACCAGAATTTCCTTTAGATGGCATGGTATGACTCATCTGAAAATTCTCTGGCTGTAGTGGTGACCAGTACAACTCCATGTTTCAGTTCTGGACACTCTATTCGTCTTATGAAATTAGACGGAAATTCTACAGAGGGCTCAGTGCTATTGGCAAGTGCAAGGTATTTGTGGCAGCTGCTGAAAGCTTGCACCATCTTCTGGAGAATCATTCTTGCCCCATTTCCTGCTCAGGTAGTTACCTGGAAAATGCTGCCCAATGGCATGGGCACCTCGGTAAGCTTCTCCAAAATATTCAGAAAAATTATTATAATATATACTTGCTGGAGAGTTGTTAAGTGGTTTTAGCTTTAAAAAACAGTACTTCCTTTATCTCATAAAATAGTCAACTCGGAGGAATGAAATTCAAAAACAAATAAGATTCAAGAAATGACTGAATGCTCAAACACTAATGCAAAGAGGCCAAGGGTTTTAGGACAATTAATGGTAATTGATCATTCTTAAATATTTGAAAAATGTGGTATGAATATTAAAGAGAAATTTAATTTTCTTACGTATGCATCACTATGATGTGAAGTGAAAGAAAATGTCCCAAGACTTATAGACGTAGCGATCAGTAATTTCTGAAAGACAGTCCCAAAAGTGAATTGTTTTTCCACTATAAGACTTTTTTATATAGTGTATAGGAAGGATACATGGGCCTAAAACATACATTTAAAATGCATTTATTTTTGTGTTTTTACCCCATCCTACATCTAGTGTCTATAAAATATATATTTTTTAAAGCCAAATACACAGATACTCAACAGATGGGCAAAGGCTGTCTTGAGGGGGGCTTAATGTAAACACCTGCCCTTCTTTTCTGTAGTTCCCTCACAATTCATGGGTGTTTCAGATGATAATGGGGCATTCTTGTTTGGAAGATATAAATTCTCCTCCTCTGAAGTAGATGTTGGTGTTTTTTGTGAACTTTTACTACCATTGAAGGACACTGAGGAAGATGATGAGACTCGTCATTGGAGGAAAAAAATGATGAATTCTGTTGACTTTTCTAATCAAATGTATTATTTTCAAAGTTTTGAGGAAGGATGGAATGGTAGAGACAAAAATAAAGCCAGGCATTCTTTTGAATGCATACAATAATACTAAATATTTCTTCTTGCTAACTAAACAGACATCATCAATAAATGAATGCTTAAACTGACAAACAAGAAACAAATAATAAAACCGAATACTATAATAATATGGTCTTTGATACTAGCAGTTTTTTCTGTTAGCGTTCAAGAGATTTATATGCATCTTATGTTTTTAAAAGATTCATAAGTTGTTCCCTGTAAGAATTTTATAAGTCAGGATTTTCTATTTTTATATTTCAATATAGGCATTTTTGTTACATTGGGACTTTATTTCAAAAAATCAAAACCCATGCATTATGTTTTTTGGACCATTTGCCTTTTTGTTTCTTAAATTCAAAATAGCCATATAAAATCTCCATGGAAGCCATAAAGATGTCCCTCTGGTTTATCCCCTTTTTGGATGGCATGCTATTGTGCATACAGTTGGGGGTGGAGTGTGCATGGTGCAAAAAGCCATTACTGTCTTTTATCAGACAAAGAATGTAAAGAAATCCAGGCAGCATCCTAGTACAAAAGCCTGACCTCTCTGGCCTCTGGGGCCCAAGACCTAGACAATCATCCAAGCCTGGATCTTTCCTGAGAACTGCTGCAGGGAAGATCTGAAAAAGTATAGACATTGCATCTTTTAGAAGCAAAGTCTGAGGTCTAAGGATCTAACAGGTACTAGCTATACAAAGAATAAGGGTGAACACTCATTCTCGAGGTAACTGAATAAAGAAAAAAGTCAGCAGTACAGATCTTAATTCTTTAAAATTTAAAAGCTAATTTTGTGTCTTTTAGTCAATTTCCTGCACAGGAAGGAAGAATTTATTAACTGCCTTCTGGTATTAAATGGAGTGCTAATGGGTAAGTACAACAATTCAACAGGTGCCAAGTAGAAATATAGAGGCATTATATCAATATTAATAGTAATGCCTTGCAAATGCATTTGTGGAGTGATAGCTTTTTTTTCTCCCCCATTGAGTTTATTCTGTGAACCTATCTCGCTCTAAATAATAAAATGGCTGTTATATTTTATTCTAAAAAACAGAATGCTATATGGTTTGATTTATTAATTCATCCTATGGAAATGTTATTGCATAATTCTACATAATAGAAAGTAAGCAAAATCAATTGCTCAGCTTTAGAAAAAGCAATAATGACAAAAGCAGTTGTGGGGTTGCATCAGACTTAGAAAGAAGTTCCCTCATTTGAAGTCCAAGATTACAACCCTAAACCATGAACAGTTATATAAAATATATTCCCAGGCGCTGTAAGAACTTGGAAGCAACAGCTTCTCCACAGTAAAAAGATGAATGTTCACTGTTTTACATACTAGCTTCTGTTTTTTTCCTCATCTTTTTTCCTAGAAGTTTAGCCTGATTCAATTGTCAATAAGAACAAAACACATAAAACTTCAAGTTTTATATGTTTATTTAAAAAATGAAGTCCAATAATTTATGCCACCCTCAATCAGCTTGTTTAAGTTGTTCACTTACTGAATCAGGTATTCCATAATATATTTTATTTAAAGCCAGTTCATATTTCTGCTGAAGGAGTCCACTTACCAATACCTCATGTTGCACCCCACTCCTGGTCATTTTTCTGTATAAGTCACTTGACCTCATGTTATCCTTCCTAATGGAAAGTGAGGTGTCTTTTAATAATCTCATTTTCTTCACGATTTAATGGAGGAGAGGGAAGGAGATTATGCCATTTATTCTTTTTTGGTTGTTCCCTTCACATTTATTTGAATATTTATTAGGATTTGCTTCAGCTTCCATTTTGAACAGTTGGGCATTTTTCTTTGTTTATTTTTAATAAGCAAAGGGCAGAGGATACTTGTAATGGAAACTTCATTATCAAGTAAAATTGGAATTTTAGGCATGACCAGAGAGGGACATGAAGAAACAGTATCAGGGAATTTTTAAATTATGGAAAAGTGAGGAATGCAAAAATAAATAAAGGCCTATTCTAATAAATGCTCACAATTCTAAATTGAGGCCACCATTTAGAGACAGAGAATTTTGGGATGTGGGGAGAACAGAAGAGTGGAAATGCTTTTAGGTCATACTATGCATTCCTAAGTGTCTAGAGGCTCAATTAAATTTCTTCCTTAGACAAACATGTTGTATAATCACAGATACTAGGAAAAAAACATTAAAAAATGTTTTCATGACTGCACACACCAGCTCACTGGAAATGATACACAATTTTTTCAGGAGATCTTGTGGCAGAACGCAGTGACCACAGTGGACGTTTTATCAGAAATATTTCTTTCAGATATAATGTCAGGAACCTTTAATAGCCTTATGTTTGAAAATAGGACTATTTACCCATGAAATTTTAATTCTGAGAGAAACTGTCCCTGTGTTGTAGTATAAGAAGCTAGACTCTTGAACTCAAAGTTTTGGAATTGCAGTTAATAAGAAGAACTCATTTGTGCTAAAGATATAAAGCCTCAATTTGAATTAGAAATATTTTGCTGCCTTGTTGATTAAAAACATACTTTTTTGAAGGAATATTTTGCCTATATATACTCCACAATAATATTTTTGATATAATTTTCTAAACTAATGTTTAAGTAGATTCATTAAAGCTTTATCTAGCATTGTAATACTTGCTCTGGAGTTCTTCATTTCTCACCCAAGGAAAGCTGAGTTTCAAATACTAAAAAAAGATATTTAAGAAAGCATGAAACAAGTGCATATACACACAAAAATTGTTTGTCTTTAATTAGAATTTTTTTTTAAATTTCAAATTTCTAACTAGCTGGAGTGAAAAGTAATAGACTTACAATGGAAATAAATTCAACCAAGTAGGAGGAATTTGAGAAGCAATAGCAGTGGAGTATAAATTACATGCACACACAGACATTGCCACACAGATATAAATAATCTTGCTTCAAATGGGCCATAAAGTTTAAATTACTTTCCACACCAACAAAATAAGACCAGGAAAAAAAATAAAAACAGAAGAAAAAAAAAAAAAAAAAACCCAGCTAACCTTGGTTAAAATAATACTGTGACCCTCTAAGGAAAACACAAAAGAAGTAGTAGTTGATAACTTAATGGTTGCCCCAGGTTTTCATAAACATGTCACTTTCAACATTAACATTAGCTTCTAATTCCACTAGCAGGGGAACAAGAGGGGTAAGGGTAGACTCTTCGTCTCTCACCTTTATATGTTTCAAATCATTCATATGATAGAAAACTTTTGTAAAACTTTTACCAGAAGAATGTATAGGTTCTAGGATAAATGAGGATCTCATTATTCTTTTGAATTATGATCAAAAGAGATAATTAAAACTTTTCACACCCATTGAGTTTTCACGGTATTCAGGTACTTGTTTCTGTAGCACAGTAAACAATTGCCCAGTGTTTTAAGCTTTGTGTTAATAAATAGCATTAAATTTTTTTTAAAAAATGCAAGGGCAATATATGATAAGAAAAAAAGGAGGAGAAGAAAAGAGAATTCAACTCTCTTGTTTCTCATCTACATTTGTGTGTTAGTAGAGATTACATCCTCATACACATTCTTATACACACATACATGACATCATGCTTTTCATAATGCAGCTAGCTCTTTCACTTAACATTATAATATGAATACATTTTCATGTCATTTGATATAATTCTAGATATTGTTTTAATGCTTATACAATACTTCATTATACAACTTTCTATATTTTCTACATAGAATCTAATATTTCGTAAATCTAATTGTTTTCAAACTTTTCCTATTACATATACTATTGCAATGATTATTCTTGAATCTGTTTTACTGAATAGACTTGTTTTTCCATAGGATATATTTCTGAAAGTGAAATTTCTGTGTTGAAGCTTGTCCTCTGGAGTGCCTGTATCACTTTATACAGGCACACAAGACACGCACTTTGTTAAGACACACAAGACATCACTCTCTTACACTAGTTAATGCCAGTCTGAAAAAGCAAAAATTATAACAAATTAGTTTATATATTTTTACTTAGGAAGTTATATCTATACTCATAAGTGTACTGACCAATTTTCTATCAAAGTGTTAGCCATTTTCTTATTGAATTCAGAGACTATTTTATTTAGAAAGAATATTGCCTTTTGGTGAGTCAAGTATTTTGAATATTATACCCAGGGTTTTATTTGACTTACATCTTCTTATAGTGATCTTTTCACTCAAAACCTTGTTTTTTTTCAAATGTGGTGAAATACATCAATCTTTGTCCCTTTGATTTCTTGCTTAGAAAGTATTTACACTTTTGATAATCGTAACTAATATTTATTGAAGGCTGACTCTATGATAAGAGAAGTTAATTGAGTAAAAATAACTATTCATTTATTTTTTCAGTGCTTTTTATCTTTTTATTTCCATTTTAATATCTCTGTAATTTATTTTGGTAAATGATTTAGAGAAGGAATCTAACTTTATTTTTTGCCCAATAATGGTTATTTAATTTAAAAGGTTTGAGTAATTCAAAATTTTCAAAATTTGATTTGAAGTTTCATCTTTATCAAGCATATTTCAACCGCAATATGAAATCAAGTATCATACATGACAATCTTCTGTGATGTGTGAAGATAATATTGCTAATTTCAAGTTTTAAAAATATAAGTACATGCTTGTTACTTACATAAATTGTGTGATTCTTAGAAAAATTCATGGATGTTAATTAGAAAGTTAAACCTTCCTTTATAACTTAAGTTGCTCCCTCAACTCTCAAGTATATGTAAATTTCAACTGAATAATGTAAAATAATGCTGACTAGTATTTTTACTGTAAAAATTATAACCAGAATCAGTGACATAAACCTTGTCCTAGTCATTCCAATGGGACTCTACCCAGTGAAAATATTGTACGTTTATGTTGCATATCAAGGTATTAAAAAAGCCATAGAGCGAATAATACCAGCTTGAATGCAATTTATAAACCTTATTTTATGTGTGTGAAAATACTAAAATACTTTATCTCAGATGAAGAATTAGCTGCCTGTCAGAAAAAATTTAAATTAAGACTTCTTGGTTTACAACTTGGCAAAATCGCATCTAAACCCATTTTTTTTTGACGCTCTATAAATCAGCAGAGCTTAGCAGAGTACAATTTTGTTGTTGTTGTATGTGAAAATATTTAGATCTGGATTGGCAGTGTTTCCCAATCATGCCAAGTAAAAGCAATCACCTAGATATTAAACTCTGAAAAAAAATCAAGGAGTATAAATGCACAGGAAAAATAAAATAAAAAAGAACTTGAAGCACTATTTCTTTCTAAGAGCATGCTAAAAATAAATGATAGGCAGAATCTCCAGAACATGCTCAGCTACTCTTTTTTAAAATTATAAATATTAATAGAATAAGAAACTCTTTCTAATCAAATGTCTACCCAGGAGACCCACCTTTCTTAATAATTTGTTTGAAATTGAAAATATGTAGTCTTTTCCTTTTACTGCCTTACTTTTTTGAACAGGAAATTTTTAGTTTGTTTCTAGGAGAAAGAAAGAAGGGCTTGTTTGTTTGTTTGTTTGTTTAGTTAAGAGCTGTCTCTAGACATGGGCCAGATAACATTTGATGCTTCTGCCCAAGGGTCCTTTTGAAGAGCAAAACTAAAACAGGCACGCCCATTGCACGGATGACTGCAAAAGAATTTTCACATCAATTGTATCATACATAGAAAAACAAAGCTTTAATTTTCCCATTCCTTATTCTGTGGAAAGTGGGTTCTGTCATATCCAATTAGAATCACAGTAATTTGCAATATATTCTAATAAAAACTCTTGATAAGAAAATTTGTAGAATGCGTTTTCTCAGAAGCAGCATAGTTTAAGAGGTTAAAGCAAGGACTCTGGAACCCACCCACCCAGGTTTCCACCTGGGTTTCTACCCGGGTTTCTACCAAGGCTTTGATACTCCAGGCCTCAGTTTCCACATATGTAAAAGGAGAGTTGAGCAACACTAAACTGTTACAAGACTGGAAGGGAGTGCATATAGGAAAGCACTTGGAACACTGCTGACTCTCTTTAAATTCTAGAAAAGATAAAATTGTTACTGTTTTCTAACTGTACATTGCATGATTTTTAATGTTGACTTATTTAGTCCTTTGTAGTTTTGAAATTGACATCAACAATGTAACTAAACTTTCCTGTTTGATGGAAGAGAAAATAAGAGCTTAAAGAAAATGACAGAAGATAAATATGTCAAGTCATCTGATTCAATGCCACTGTGCAGGGCCCCATGATCCTTGTGGTACAGTCTTAGGCTAATCAAAGCCAGCAAGTCATCATGTCCTTGCATAACTGAAATGAAGTCCTAAATGTGATTCTCTGGGATAACATGAAAATGGAAAATTTTATTTTTTTCCTTTTCTTAAAATAATACTAAAGGAAAATAAAGCCACTAGACCATATTTTATTCTTATTTAACCAAAAGATTAGCACAGTGGGTTGCTGGTTTTCTTCTACTTTTTTTTTTTCCTTCAATTTTCCATTAAGCAAGTTCTTTAAAACAATTTTGAACTTTTCCCATCCCAGTGATTCCCACGGACAGTTGGCAAAGAATCTTGGATAACTTGCAAAACTGGGATATTTTCCAGGCATGAGTAACTTGTTAAAAAGCCACTATTTCCTTAATACTAACAGTAAATAGAGTTCACATCCACATAAATCCTCGGTGGCCCACTGGGGAAAGTTTTATATGTATATGTGTGTGTGTGTATGAAATCTTTTTTATTCATAAAACACTTGGCTCTCAGCATGTCTGTTTATATTTCACTTCTTAAAAATAAATACACACGTTTATGCCAGTTGAGGTTAAAAGGTATCCTTTTTCCAGTTGCCTGCTGCGTGCCAATGATTTTATGATGGATGGGTTTAGAATACCTGGCTAGAATTCTTGAAGAGTGTTTCTTTTCTATTTCTTATAATTTTTTTTAGAGAGAATAAAACTTAATTATTATATAATTAAAATACATTGTCATGAAATTTCCTTTTATTGGGATAGACAAATAAATATTTTCAAGACTTACAGGAAAAATGAAATGTGCAACTTTAAATTCAAATAGCAACGTCAGTTTTCTTTTTCTGCGTAGGGACAGAGTATGTGGTGACCTTTAGCAGTCACTACTCTGAGTACAAATCTTCTGTTTATCAGTGGGTAATAGTAACAGGACTTTTTCCTTTTACAAGATTTTCTAAAGAATATGTACTTTAAAGTTATTATAATTGAACTTTTTAATGCTGTGTAGATGTGTTTAATGATGCAGACAGAAGTTAAAGGGAACTTTGCAAGGTCACATAGTCGTATAGCAGTGGTTCAAGACTTGAACCTACACGGGGCATTTTTGTCCCATATTGTTTCCTAGTGTTGCCTCTATACCAGAACATTCTATGATTCTCTTTATCTCGGTGTTGGACAAACAAACCTCTCTTGTCTTTGCCGTGCTGGACTGGGTATATTTTGATAACAGGCAGTCCCATGAGATATCCTGCATTTCCTGCTTCCGGTCAGATGTTCCACAAGAATAACTTTTCTACATATGTTTTTGCATTTTTGATCACAATCCCAGCTGGAATCAGGAAGTTTGGAGGCAGCGTGGAAATGGAAACACATTGAAAGTCACAGCAACATTGTTTTGACTTTCAAAAATATTTAATTTTCTCCTGGTCCTGCAGGAAAAAAAAAAAACAACAACGAAATAGTCTATTATCTACTTAAAACTATGCTAGCACTTCAGTTCCTTATTCAAGGTGTATTTTTATTTAAAATAATAAGGTCCCGATTATGAGGGAAGAAATTTCCCAAGGTCAGATAACCAGCCACAGAGAGACCTGAGGTTGCAATTTTAAAATTCTTAATTGAAGCAATACTAGGCATTATCCCAGCTTCAGTTACTTCTTATGCCAATATAAAACATAACTTCTCTGATAAATGTAATATATTTAAACAGAGGAAGAAAGAGGAAATAGATAATTCAGTCTTCTCCAAAAGCTTAAAGGGGAATTCTAAACATTGTTTTGTTAAACCATTCTAAAAAATATACTCAGTTCTCTGAGCATCACTTTGCTTGTGTATGATACATTTGTGTACAAGGTATCCAGTTAGGATTAATTTAAAACGAGGATGAAGAGTTTACATGGTACACAGTCCCTAAAATATGAAAAAAAATGTGAACGTCTTTTCTAATGCTCTTTTCTTTTTTATTACTCTCCTCAGAATGTAGGCCTGATCTGAAATTTTTTTTTTTTTTGAGTTGGAGTCTCACTCTGTCGCCCAGGCTGGAGTGCAGTGACATACTCATGGCCACCTGCTGGTCTCAGGCGATCCTTCCACCTCAGCCTTCCAAGTAGCTGGAATTACAGGTACATGCTATCACGCCTGGTTTGTTTGTTTGTTTGTTCGTTTGTTTGTTTATTTATTTATTTAAGAGACAAGTTCTCACCAAGTTGCCCAGGCTGGTCTTGAACCCCTGAGCTTAGGCAATCCTCTTACCTTGGCCTCCCAAAGAGCTGGGGTTACAGGCTTGAGCCACCATGCCTGGACTGATCTGACACTTTTTAACAAACTAGGACTTCCAGATGCATCAGTAAAAACCTTCACCTAGGCTGGAACCAATTTTGTTGCCCAGTAAGATTCAGATTGAAATAGAAAATAGACAGAAGGCAGATTTTCATGCTAATTTCTATTTCATTATTAATGTTTTATAATTTTACAAACTGCTTAAGACAAATAATCTATAACACACATATTTACTTTTAAAATCCTGGCATATTTTTTAACTGGAGATCAGGCACAATTGCTGTCATTTCAGACAAACTGAGCAAAGCCATTGGAGAAATCCTAAATCTCATCTCGCATTCTGGCTCTGTCCTGTCCATTTGAAACCTCAAGGAAGAGTTTATTGCTCTTGTTTGTTTTGTTCTAGTTTTGCTTTTGTTGCTTTTTTAAAAGCTATATTTTTCTATGAAAATTTTAAGACTTTTTTTGGGGGGTGGATGGTATGGACCATATGAAAAGAAAACCAGTATTTACTGATGATAATTATGGGTCAGCCCCTTTGTATTCCTTATCTCGTTTCATCTAACGACAGTGGAGGGACATAGGTGTCCTTACGCTCTTTTACAATGAGAAAAGGAGGGGTTAGTTGTAGTTAAGTTTGGTCAAGTTCATGGATAGTAAATGGCAGAGCTAGGATTCAAGTCCAAGTTTGTGTACCTCCAAAGACTGTTCTTTGATCTGAATTCCATGCCCTCCTGTTTCTATTAAGGGGTGGGATTCTGCGCACCTATCACGAGAGTTAATAGAGCAGAATTCTCCAAGAGTGAAATATCCTAGGGCAAGCAAACACACTTAGGAATGTGTTTTAAAAATGCAGTTGGAAATCATTTTCAATCAATATTAACTTTCTTGAGTGGGATAATTATGTGACGATGTTATGAATGCCTTTGCCCTTGTAGATTCCTCCATGAAGTGTTTCTTTGCAGAATTTTATAGCTGCAGCTTACTTTCACATGATTCAGCAAAATGTTAGTCATTGGTAAATAGAGCTACAGGGCATGTAGGTGTTCATTGTACTATTCTTTCATGACTTCCATAGACTTGAATAGTTTACAAAATAGAAAATTGTTGGGGAGAGGAGGGGGGTTACTTTTGTTCATTTCAGATACCAAAACATCCTAGTCCACCAATTGTGACCCAGGAAATTGACTTTCCTGTCTTCTAACTTTCCTGTATCTTCATTTGTAGTCTATGTGACAATAACAATTTTAAATTTTTAATTTATAGAAGACAGACTAGGCAAGCAGATGTTCCACTGTTAGTGATTATGAGTTTCAGTGTTGCTGTGTATTACAAACCAAAATGTTATGTCAGATTTTGGCATCCCTTGAGTCAATAAATGAGGTCCACAAGTACTATGAAAATGTAGTTCCCTCTGAGCTTGAGGTTTTGGGTTGATTGTCCTGTTGCTACCTGGGAACATATTTGAGCTTACTAAATGCTGAATTTAGTTGACTGTGGGAATCTATGAGCCCCTGGGGCTTTCTTAGGTGAATCATTTGTACTTATGAATAAAAGAGTGGAAAGAAAAAAGGTAGCTGTCTTAACACAGAGGGGAGGTGTTGAAGAAAGTGTAAATGCGTACTCCAATTTGTTGAGCACATGCTATACATCAGTGATTATATTTTCTTCTTCCTTTCCTTCCCTTCTTTCCTTTCCTTCTGCTTCTTTCCCTTTTGTTTTCCTTCTTTCTTTCTCTTCTCTTCCCTTTCCTTCTTCTCTTGTTCTCTCCCCTTTCCTCCCCTTCCCTAAGTATTTATAATGCCCCTTTTATAGGGTGAGAGGTTGATAGAGTTTTAGTAAAGACTGAAAAGTGAATTCAAACTCAAATCACTAGGGTCCATAAGCATGTATTGAGAACCTGTTGTGTATCTGGCGCTGATGCTTGCCAACAAGGGGCTTGTTTATCTAGTAAGGGAGAATTTAGTTTCAGAATCCATGCGAAGGAAGGAAGAGAGGAAGAAAGGAAGGAAGGAAGGAAGGAAGGAAGGAAGGAAGGAAGGCGGGAAGGAAGACGGGAGGCAGATATTTGTTTGGCACCATTTATGTGTGAAGGGTTAGATATGCTCTTATTTTTTCATTATATTTAAGTCAAGCTCATTAGGCTATGGTTACAGAAAAAATAAAAGACATAATCACAATCATTATCTAGTTGGGAAATGACACCTAATAATGTTAAATATATGAGGATTGAGAGGCAATGGTACTGTGAGTCTGGATACCCCGAGTCTATTAGCGTTTTACTTATAAACAGTACTACATTATTACGTATTATAGTCTTCATCCAATATGTTCCATACACAAACCTAAAGAAGGAAATAAACCGATAGTTATGCCAAGATATTTGATCAGTAAACCACGCTCAGTTAATTTGTATGGAGAATATAGTTTTGTGTAGGGCTGATGTTCATGGATGACCTATGCAGTTCAAAGAGTTCTTGTCTTGAAGATGGGGGCAGAAAAATATAGTGCCCCAGACAAGGCAGGGAAGAAAAATAGCAGATAATCTGGTCTGAGGAAGTTAGGACACATGGGTCTTCCAGTAGTCTTCTGTCCTAAATTCTCTGGATCAGGCGGACAAAATGGATCCAAACTAAGGAGAAGAGTCAGAATTACGACCAGTGTCCTGAAAATTTTAGCCAGCTACGTGATGGAGGATTCTCATTGATGTTTAAACCAAAACAGGCAATTGTGATCAGGTGGCACCAAACTGCATGTAGAATTTGGATATATTTGAATCCTGCAGTGAGATTCTGAGAATTCCTGGCTGAATCACTCAGCAAACTGGTCCAGGTCTATTTAACATGTTCCCCATAATATAGTCCCACATTTTATGTTATTGAATGTCCTGGCCTCTACTTGTCCTACTATGGTAGAACTTTGCCTTAATTTTAAAACTGTGTATGTCTCTGATGTCTGTTTTTCCTTTTTTTTCTTATCAGAGAGAAAGAGCGAGAGAGAGCTTGAAAAATGTTGAAAAGCCATTTCAAATACATTTGAAATACATTTCAAATGTATTGTCACCACATCAACATTTTTTTCCTTATACAACTAAGAATTGAAGGAAAACTAAGTAAAAGATTATGTGACTAATTAAAAGCATAAGAAATCTCTTTATTGTTGATATAAAATAATCTTAAATATGTATCTCTAAAAGAAAAACAATGTGTGTAATATATATCTCCAAATATATATATATATATATATATATATAGTACCTATACATATATACATATATTTTTGTATCTGAGTAAAAATATCTTTAGAAAGATTCACAGAAAAAAATAAAGGATCGGAAAGAAATGAATGGAACATAAGGGTGAAACGGTAATTTCTTGCTGTAAAAACTTGAATTCTGAATCAAATGAAGTGACACTTACTCAAAAATTAAATAAGATGGACTTTTGAAGTGAAATAATTTAAAAGGGAGTCACTTTATAACTACATAATTTAAGATTTTTATTATTCTGTTTTTGTACTGCTTGAAATTTCCCTTTGCTATACTTCAGAAAGCACTTGAAATAATTAATATAAAATATTATACATAGTTTCTGGAATTTTCAAAATATTCATTAAATAAATGGTACCTATTATTAGATACAAGTTTTACTTCTTTTTTGAAATAGATCTTCCTTTTGAGATCTTATGTCTCACACAATCACAGCATTCATCAGATGAATGGATATATTTTCCCAAATACTGGGAAGAGATTTGATAAAGAGGAAAATTGAATATAAGCTTAAAAAGAATACTTTAGTGAAACATGGATGTATCTACAAGGTTTCAAGGACTGGCATTCAACTGTAATTAATTTCTAAACTATTTTTGCCAAATGAGTTTAGCCACTGTTCATTTTTAGCCTCTTATGCTATCTTGATATCCTTTATGCCATCTCAAAACTATTTTTATACCATGTTTTATTAAAAAAAAATCCAACTTGGGTATTCAGCAGGTTAAGATGTATGAGAATAAAGCTTTATCCTCCACAGATGCCCCATTTAGGCATAACAATCTAATTCTATTTAATTTAGTCACTGGCATCCTCGCCTTTTCCTGTCAAAGTGAATCAACCTGAGTGCTAATTTTTGAAGCAAAACCTCTGTGATCATTTCACTCGTGATTTAATCCAGATCTAACCTCAGGCCTTTAGAGGTTCAAGGTCAATGACCCAATTTACTCTGTCATCCGCCTCTGTATCAGTAACCATTGTTATTCCTTGCAAGGCTTTTACGACATACATTATTTCTTCTGTGTGTAGTCCCACCAAATTATGCGGGCAGTTAAAGGTGATACCAGATTGCAACTTGGGAGAACTTGACAAGAATTTTTGGCTTCTCTGGCTTTTGGTAAGCACAGCGATAAGGGTATCGAATGCAGTATTAGCCTCCATTAGCAGAAGCCAATGAGGAAGAAATTAATTAACTCTCTCCAATGAGAAGAAACTAGTCATTGGCATCCTTGCCAATTGTAAACTAATTGTTTTACAAAGAAATCCTGGAGTGTAAACACTCGATATAAAATTAGGAAGAAAATAAAGGTACGGGTATCACACTAATGTGTTTAGAGATGAATGAACATATATGAGCTCAAATCCAGGATCTTTATTTTACTTTATTTTTTTTAAAACAACTAGTGTTTTTTTTTCACCCACTCTCCTTTATTCATAGCAGTTAATACATTTTGTGAATTTCCTTTTATGTTTTAAATAATTTTTCTTTCCCTGGTGTCTCACCAGCACATCTGCCGGGAGCAGTGGGCACGTTGGAGAAAGTCTCCTTAAGTAAAGGAGATATCCCAGGGATGTGCGCCCCCCGCTCGGGAATTGCTGCTCCAGGGCTTTAGCCCTCCCAGGAGGAGTTAAACTGGGTTTCTGTGTCAAAGATGCTGAATGAAATTGGGGGTGGAATTGTTAAAATTGGAAATGACCTATTTAACTATATGCACATTCTCCGTGACTGGTATAAATACGTCCAACTTTCTAATTTTCTCATCAGAATGAACTTATCACAGACTTTGATGCAGAAAGTCTTTTTAACAATGTATTAAAGGAGACCGAATATGCCTGATTGATCTTTATAAATCTGTATAATCTTTACGACTTCTTATTCTGTCTCTTAATAATAACAAGACAAAGATGGTTTAAATCCTGCTGAAGCCAAGGGGAGAAAAAATAGTGGGTTGGGAAGGGCTGAGAGAAATAATAGAAAAGAGACTGTAAATTAACACAATTTATTTTGGATCCTTTACAGATCAGAGACATAATGCAGAGCTATCTGATAATTACAATAGAATACTGCACTCTAAGTTATTTGCCAAATTCCATTTCTTATGTGTGCACAATTTTATTTTTCATAAAATTGGATACTTAGACAATCACATAATAATTTCCATTTTACCCTTCCTAAATCATTCAATCATCAGCTATAAATCTAAAGAAAAGTCCAAAAGTTATTGCTAAGGAAGGTTAACCAGTACTCTCTCTATATAATGAATATAATTATATTAATAAGACATGTTTATATTGATTTGTTACTTTAAGAAGCATATTTTCAAAGCCCTGAAAATAAAAATGCAGTAATGAGGCACAGCTTAACCGAGCAAAGTCAGCCAGAAGGCTGCTGTAACATATCCTAACCAGACTTGTTACCATGAGATGTGGATGTGTCAGGTAAGGTCTCTAACACCTATTCAAATAGACTCTGCATTTAGAACTTAAAAATGAACAACAAATTTTGCACTGACTGTGGACAAGTAAGTGTTTTAGCTAAAATTCTTCAGACTTGGGGTGAACGTCATATAGCTTTTTTCTTTCATTTTAACAAAAGAATATTTTGTTTTTAGAAAATTGCATCACTTTATTTTTTTGGACTTGTGACCTTTAAGATGAAGATTGTGCTGTGTATTTTAGCCACTAAGTATTGAGAAAATTGCATTAACAGTAAAATAATATTCTTACTGCCAAATGTACAAATATTGCTAACAGCAATATTATTCTCCAAGGCCTAGAGTTATGCTTCATCTTGCCAGTATGGCCACTCTGACAGAAGAGCTTCTCTGAAACTCATCAGTCCCTCTGTCATTCACAGCTTTCTTATTCAAACCAGCTCAGCAGTCTCACTGGCTGACTGACCCGTGGCCCTGAATCCTGCCATACTCGGGGGGGGAGGGGGGGGGGCCTCCTTGGGGACCTTCTGTCCTGGGCTGTTTAGTGACTCTCACTATTAGAACTACTCTCCATGATTTTGTTGGACAGAAAGTGGGGGACTTCCAAAAAAGCAGTTTTGCATGCTAGTTATAAATAAATCTTGCACACATACATATATATGCATATGTATTTATATTTACACTGTTTTACAAAGAGTTTATAGTTTGTAAATGCAATGAGAAATGCATATTTTTAAAAGGTGTGTTGTTTGGGAAAATGTTATTTCTTTATGGACATGTTGATATCGCTTGTATGCCCAAAATTCTACTTGTTTTACAGGACGTAAATGAGGATATAAATAAATGAATTATTTCTGAATCTTCACTGAAATGACTTTAGCTAAATCAATGAAAAGTGGAGTGAGCATAAGCGGACCTTGAACAATTATCATAATACTATGAGAAAGGGATTGGCAGTAGTGGGAAACTGCCAGGGGAGTGGGGGTGGGATTGGCAGTTGAGGAAAACTGCCAGGGGAGGGAGGGGCACACCTCATCAACAAGGGTACCTGCATAATGAACACTTGTATACCTAACCCTGAATTGTACCCAACATCTTTAAAATAAAAAGAAAAAAAAAAGAAAAAAATTTAAAAAATAAAAAAAAGTAGAGTGAGAAACCATAATGTTACTTTATAATATTTTCACTGGTAACCAATGAATTCAAGGAGAATTCTTCAAAGCGGAGCTTTTGATCTTTTTCACAAAATTCAGACAATTTCCATGCTCTGGGAAATGTGTGTGGGTGTGTGCATGCTTGTGTGTGCCTCTGTGGGTGTGTGCTCTCATTTATTTTTTTCCCCCTGTTCTGCCCCAGCTACTACTGGGAAGATCAAATCCACAGCAAGTTCATTTCTGGGCCAACTCTGCCAAATTATATGATGTGAATTGATGTTCACTAGGGCTTAGAACAGCAAATCCTGATTTAAGTTCTTAGATTGAACTTGTCCACAACTGTTGGGGTGAAAGGCCAGTTCATACCCATTAATTAGTCTAATTCATCTCAATCTACTTCACTTTATATTTTTCTGGGAATATAGCTATGTGAGGTATATTTGAATAAAGTAATGCTGTGAAAATTCAGAAACACAATCATTCCATGGAAAGTGACTACTACAGAGCTATGCCTTATTCTTGTCCCCAAGATTTAGGATTTTAGAAGGTTTTGAATATGAATTCTTGGCGATAAAGAAATTACTTATGTGAAACAGCAATGGGCAGATTATTCTATGGCACTGAACTGAAATATTAAAATCATTTCGAAAAGTCACATAATTTTGTTAAAGACTATGGCAGGCTGGAATTTTGGAAATTAATTTATCATACACAAAGACTTCCCTTCCATTATAGAAGGTCCATACAAGTATCAAATCTCAAAACAAATTAATTCATGCCTATCACTTGAAATTTTTACAATTTAGACATTTAAATACCAGAGTTCCATTTAATGGTATGAACAGGTTGTAGAGATTTGTTAATTTGAAATTCCATTTGGTAACAGATGCAATAACTTGTCTGGCATTAAAACCGAGTTTAAGGTAATCACTGCACTTGCTCTTTTGTTCTAAGTGCTTTACAATCCTTAATTCACATAAAACATCTGTGAAATTTAGTTAGGAGTGTGGTGAGTAAAATTTAATCCCTGTTTTTATACCAGCATGTTCAGAAACATGCTTACATATATTTCAATCTTCCTTGTGTGAAAAATCCATGTGGGAATCAACGGAAAAGCATTTTAGTGATATTCTAAACCTTTTGGGCAATAGAAGATTAATGTGCTAACAGAATTAAAACTATGCCAAGCTAAAGACTCTTTCCTCCATTGATTTTGGCACCAATTGGAGGAATACCTATAGAAAAAATGGAAATTTGAAGATTATTTGGTGGCCAAATATGTCTTTGTTAGAGTGAAAGCAATTGATGTCTTTTTTCTGTCATGGATTAAATATAGGCAAAGTAAAGTCAATTATTTTGTTGAGAATATTACTGTTAGGTAGGAATGGTGAGTATGTGGCATGTGTACCACCAGTCTCACCTCCTTTATTTATTGCAGACAACATTAACCAACCCTGCTCTTTCCTTGCAGATCTGGAGTCAGCCTCAGACTCCTTCCCAACACTGTGCCCCTGGCAGCCATTAGCAGGGTTACACACCAGAAAGATCTGTTTTGAAATTCCTTTGGTAAGTGACAACAAGGCAAATGCTTAGAAACATCTTCCAGTGTGGATATTACAGGTTACCACTAATAAAGCTTTCAGAGATTTTGACACAGAAGATGTTTTAAGTAAATCTCATCTTTCCAGTTATTAATCTGGAAGTATTTATCTAGTACCTTCTATCATAAGTCACTGTGCTAGACACTGAGATATTGTGTGCACACACAACACTGAGATATTGTGTGCGCACACAGTTTATTTATTTACATCTCACTCCATTGTACAAAGAATTTGTGATATTCATAAATATGTGTATTTAGATGTGTGTGTATATGTATATGTGTGTGTGAATAAAGAACAAAAACAAATCATTGGGGGACTCCTGGTAAAGGGAAAAAAATGGGTAGAGAAAAGTTGGGACAGGATAAGACTAATACACAAGGCATAACTTCCATGAGGTGTTGTAAAATTGCTGGAAGTAAATCAAAATTTGACTTCAAGTTTACTTTCAAGTGATCAAAGAAAAATGGGAAACCTTATCAGTTACAAAGACTTACAGGTTAACAGTCTATACACTAAAACCAATAAGGAGAGATTTTCCAGTTATTGAGATGAGAGGGAAATTTTTCTCATGGATTCTTATTTGGGGGGCATTATACTATATGGTGAGTGGGAGGTTTACCAACATCCACATGATAATTAAAATATTTAGTTTGATGTGACCATTCTCTTAATAGTCCTGAATGTATTCCAGTGGCCTAACATCCATGTAAAATACAGTAAAAGCAAATCTGTGAAGAGATAAAATATTGCAGGAAAAAAATGTAGCTCTCTTACGATCTTGCCTGAACCCATAGTAAAATTTAAAGAATTGACTTTCAAACTAAACTAAATGAAGATGATCATTCCAATGAGGGGTGGGGGCATTTAATGACTCTACAGAGGAGATTCCACATCCCGTCTTGACACAGAGGACTGTTGTTTTTTATTTGTGTTACACATGAGACTTCTGAGTATCGAATCTCACATGAAGGTGTTTGGTAAAGATAAAAGAGCAGGGATTTTAAGGTAGTCATCTTGGGCAAGAACATGGGGTACAAGTCTTATGTGGAGCTGATTAAAAGAACTTCTTACTACTTTGACAACTAGTCCGGGGCAGAGAAATTAAAAAGTCCTTTTATCATATGGTAGATGTTTTCTTCACTCCAGCCTAGAGGAGGCAAGATTCTACCTCAGAAATTGTTCCTAGTCTATTTCAGAAGAGAAAATTGGCACTCAATGCCTCCAGGATTCACTCAACAGAACTCTATTCTCCAGGAAGCATTATTTCTAAAGGACCACATGGATACTTCACGATCAAATAAGTTTGGGAATCAATGAAAAAACAAGGTTCAATAAGTTATTGTCTTGCTGGATTTCTGAAAGCCTTTACTAAGTTCATATGAGCTGCAAATCTTAAAGAGCTGTTGGGTTTTCCGATACTGATTCAATTACATGTCTCTCTTTTCATGAAGTATCTCACTGAACTAGCTTTCTACAGCAGAGTTCTGTAGTATGTCAGTAAGCATTTTAGCCTAGAGTATTTCCCTAGTGGGCATTTCCAACATCATCAAAAATCCCGATATAATTCCTATGTACACATATTTATGAACAATCAAAATTC
The DNA here is from genome assembly GCA_963574415.1 of Tarsius wallacei. NCBI lineage: Eukaryota > Metazoa > Chordata > Mammalia > Primates > Tarsiidae > Tarsius > Tarsius wallacei. The sequence continues at coordinate 85,491 of CAUYQG010198196.1, read as the reverse complement.
CTCAGGTACAGGTAACATTAAGGACCTTTCTTTCCATGTAGAGCCCTTGAGCACACAGTCTGCAGATGGTTCCTGAATTTAAACCATAGATAAATCCTGGTGCAACTGTGATCTTGGGCAAGTTCTTCCGCTTCACTGAACCTTGGTTTTATGTGCAAAATGACAAGAATGAGGCATACCTTCATTGCCGGTTTATCACTCATAATGGAAAAACAGCACCAAGAAAAGTCTAGGATTCCAAGATACCCATGAAGTGTTAACAGAACACACAGGGGGTTCAGGGAAGACTTTAGGAAACAATTGGTAAACAGTCCTAATACATTTTCGAAAGATGACTAAAATTTTTAGTCATCAAAAAATTACTAAAATTTATTCAGGAAAAGAGAGAAGCTGTGAAAGAACACAGCAAGGTGGTCCCTGCCAGGATTATCGTCCCTTAGTAGAATGTGCTAGAGGTGACAAGACACATAATTCTAGTATGTTGGAAATGGTTGATGTAAATTCGTGAGTTTGGCTGCTAGCATTTTTGACAATATCAAGTTACGTGTTCCTTCAAATTACAATCTAGCTCGATTTTAAAAGTGAGAACCAAACTTATTGTTTCTAAATCAGGGTCTTTACACATTTACTTTGTAATTGAAAGGGGGAAAATATTCTATGCAACCAAAAATGACCACAGGATAGGGTTTAAACTTGAAGCTAGCATAAAGAAAACTAAGAGATTTTCACCCAAGCCCTGTCCAATATTTTAGCTGTAAGCAAAATCCCAAAATCAAGTAAAGACTCAGTGTTTTATTATTCTTTTCCTTCTTGAGCCAGAATAATTAGTTTTAGAAAAGAAAATATAATAAAGGCAAGTATTGTCTGACTGATATTTTCATTTCATTTCTCTGTGCTTCTCATCTTTTGCCAAACCTAGGAATAGAGTACTGCCTTTTGGATTCTCAAGCAGGAAGAGACCAGGGAGATGATGAGGACAAATGAGTGTTAGACTCATTGTTTCATGCCTCAGAAAAATTTCTTCTTTTATTTACACATGGTAAGAAGAAGTGAAAAGCCCTCAGGCAGGATGTCCGATTCTCTGGAGAATGTTTCAATTTCTAGATTATGTGTTTGAATCTAGAATATAAAACAGCACAAGCTAGAATACTACACAAGATCAATGGAAAATTTCCATTTGAACGATAGCTTTGCTATCCCTTTTTACATTGTAAATGATGCCTTGTATTTCAGCCTGTTCACAGTATAAAACTTACAAACAGTATAAAACGTATAAACAACAGAAAACGTACATTGCTCTAAACCAGGCTACTTATGAGAATAAGATAACCAAATACTAAAAGATAGAGGAAGAAAAAGGTAGGCTTAGTAAATTCAGACAGTGGTTAGAAAATTCACAAAATGGAGTTCTCAGGATCTTGGGAAGGAATCCTGGGGGACGTTTTTAATCATTTTGTTAAAAACTAAATTTGCTGTATCTATATCCTCAATTCATTAGCTTATTGTCAGTTCACCAAATATAGATGTAAAGATAACAATGTGATATTGTGTTTGTTAAATATTGGACTCTCTAGGTATGATATATTAGAGAGAGAAAATCAGGCCAAATACGCAGGTTAATGATCAAAACTTTTGTTCTCCGTTGCTTCATATTTGAAAAGGGATAAAGCACACATTTTCTATCTCCATCATAGAGAGTTTGTGAAAACCTCAAGAGATGATAAATGTGAAAAAACTTTGACAACTGGAAAGTCATATTATTAATATTAATAATATTTTTACTCAATTCAGTCACTTTTTAAATTTTCTGGCTGCTCACGGCTCACTCATTGTTCTGAAGGAAGGAAGGCCGAAACCAACTGCCAAATGAAGATCCAAGATTAATCTGTGAATTTTTTTTTTATTCTACCAGATATCCCTGATAATTGAATGTTGATGTATGATTCCATTTGTGAAAATGGGATGAAAAACTCTGACTCTGACTTACTGAGTTTTTAGTAAAATAAATGTACCTGTGATGGGTTTGAGATAACGAGAACAGTAAGGGTGCTGGGTGAGCAAATCTACTCTTTCTAACTTCTGTGACTCAAGTGTCTCTGTAGACAATGTGACAATGCTGTGGAGTGCCTGACCAACACTTAGCACAGTAAAATATCTCCTTCCCAAAATGTTCTCATCTTTTGCCTTCTTTGTCCCTTTTACCTGATAACAATATTTCTGAGGCTTGCCAAGTTACACCTCTGTAAGAAGGGACTGCTGCAAAGAGTAGAGACTGCCAACTATATTTTCTCTCATGTCATGGTCTCAACTAAAAGAGCAAAGCTGGAACTTCAAGAACTGACAAAGAAATGACACCACTGGTAAACAGTTCTAATAAATGCATCGATTTAGAACTTTATTCATGTTGATATTTATTTAGTAATCACACATAGAGTCTAAATGCTGCAACAGACTTTTTTTTTTTTTTCTGGCTTAATAACTCCAAAGACCTTACTAAGTTGTACGAGGCAAGGAGTTGTTTTATTTACTTGCAATTCAGAGTCATGTTTCTCAGACTTGACTAAAGTGGCAATAATAAAACACCTACACAAACTCAAGCAGATCGTTGAGTTAAGTGGCTCTTAGCATCGCCTTCAGCCAAATGAGGTTGAAAAATTGCCCTCCATGAAGCCTGGCCCAAACAAAAGCTCTCTCCCAGTGGCCCATGAGTTGTCTTCATTAAAAATAAAAAAAATAAACACAATACACACTTAGGTCATATACCTTGAGGGAACATGCATACCTGGCCAACCATATTAAGATACTTTACACTGATATTATATCTGCAAAAACATTATTTCTTTGCTAAGGATGTTCTCAGATGGGCTGTTTTACCAAATCTGGACATGGGAATTTTGCACATAGTAAATCACTGAATGGCCAAAAGAATTCCTTATATTGCCAAACAGGGAGAAAAAAAAGTGACAAAAATAAAACAAAACAAAAAACCTTTCTTAAGATGGCACTCATGCTGAAGTGAGCTATGTTGGCCTTTAACAGAGCAAGTGGCAAAAGAGGCCTACACACTAGCAATATGTCTCTTACTTCTTTTCTCTTCAATGTCTTCTCTTGTTAGTAGCATTATATTCAAGCTAGTGGATTAAAAGTATGGTTTATATGCTGTGTCAGTTGGAGCCCTTGCTCTTCCATAGAGGTCATTGGAGATTGCCAGGAGTGTGTGAAGTTGGGCCTCTGCTCTCAATCTTAGCACTTCTGTTTTTATATACTGTATACATTGGCCCACCACTTTAAGCTTTCGTTGAGAAAAATAGTAAAACTTGAAGCTATATTTTTAGAGTCCAAAAACACCACTTTTCTAGAGGGCAATTGCTTTTTTTTTTTTTTTTTTGTTATGCCCAGCACCTAAACCAATGCTGAGAGCATAGACTCAGCACAGTGAAGATGTGCTGTCAGTTAGCTCTGAAATATTCAGTGTGCTCCAAGTCACTATTTGACGTGGTCCCCTAGATTCTATGTCATATGCACATTCCAGTTCTGCTCCTGTCATTGCATGGGGTGGTCCATAAGGAGTTACACGGGATACTTTCAGGTGTGAAGTGGCAGAGTTGCCAGACTTGGCAAATATTTGGCACATTCTTATATTTAAAAAGCTACTTATGTATCTCAAATTCAGATTTAACTGGACATCCTCCTATATTGTATCTGGCAACCTAATATGGTAGAAACGTTATTTGATGAGGAAATTGAATCGTTTTGTACAGACCACATTTTAGAGGACATGTCAGGTAAAGATGACAAAAATGGCAATTTGAAGTCATAATAAATGGTCAGGAAAATTTTGTTGTGGTTGTTTTTGGAAAGACAAGAAACAATAACATATTTGTAGCTGGAGTGGGCCAAAGCACGTGTTTAGAGCACCAGCAAACCTGGGAAAAGATCAACCTTGCAGAATTTATCAAGACTTTTGCAACCAGAAAATTGATCAAGGCAGAAGCTATTTGAATTTTAGAATTTCAGCGAATACACATGTGCGTGCGCACGCACACACACACACACATACACACACACATACACACACACATACAAGTTTTGAAAAATAACATTTAAAAATTTCATCTGGAAATGTGGGGAGATAATTTGCACACCTCTCCCTAATCACCGTTCCTTTTTGTTTCTGAACAAAAAGACAAAAAACCGAAGTTACAGATTTCTTTTTTCCTTTTTATTTTTATTTTTTCTATTTTTTTAGAGAGCAGGCTACTAATAGATAGAGCAGCCTGGGCTGGTCTACAGAAAGAACAGCCCACCTATTTCAGTACATAAATGTATGCACCAGTGGGCCTGCTCTTGTCTCTTCTTTTCCAGTCTTGTGATTTAAAGCTGGTCCAAGCCTTTTACCACACTCACTACACTGCACTGGGTGGGACTCCCCACTTCTAAATTATCATGGCCTTCTTAGTCTCCTCTATCCAAAGCCCCATTATCCCCAGTCCTACCCATTTAATTTAAACTGCTCAGAAATGCATCTTAGACAAAACTCATCAATATTAAAGTATGCTTGTATTGACACAAGAACTGTCTTGGGCACATTTAAATTTTTAAATTGGAGATTGAGCTAATCAAGCCAAGGATCCTGGATACAGTCATTGGAGAGCATGTGGATTGGGTACCTTCTTCCTCTTATCAATTTACAGAGGAAAAGGTTCTTATACAAAAAAGTATATATTTATATAAAGTCACCTTAAAAGTACCTGTTGGCCACATAATTCAATGTTCAGGCTAAAACTGGCCCTTTGTAAGGTTTGCGAAAGCATGGATAATTTTGGTGGTGACTTCTACTATTAAATTCAAAATAGGCCAGGTGGTGACTCAGTCTGTAATCCCAGCACTTTGGGAGGCCGAGGCAAGAGCCCGTGGGTTTGAGAACAATCCAGGCAACTTGGCAAGATGCTCTACAATAAATAAAAAAAATTAGCTGGGCGTGGTAACCCACACCTGTATTTCCAACTACTTGGAAGGCTGAAGCAGAAGGATCGCCAGAGCTCAGCAGGTCAACCCTGGGGTGGCAGTGAGCGTGCTACTGCACTCCAGCCTGGGCAATGGAGTGAGACTCCGACTCAAAAAAAAAACCAAAATTCAAAATAGCCTTTTTGTCAGCTTTCTTTTATTAATAAGTCAAAAGAAATATCTTGAAACTGCTAAACCTTCCACTTAATTTTTTTGCACTAACTTTCTAGTTCCAAAGAGAAAAAAAATAGAACAAAGTCAAGTTGAACATTCTAGTGTCAAATCACCAATCCCAATATTCTTTTCACACAGAAACACATAATGAGTGTGTATTATACACACACAAGCCATTTACTCCATTTGGTGCATTTTAAAATCGCATCCTTTGTGCAAAGACTCTATGTAGAAGCATAATTAAATCATTCATTATAATACATTCTTACAATATAACAGCAACCATATTAACAAATAAATACCTAGTCTCAAAACCAATGCATGTTATGTTATTACTTCAACTGGCAGGCTTTACCTCATGTGACTTCCTTAAAATTTAGGTTTTACTTCATGGCCTATGATAAGATACTGGGGCTTTTTTTGAACCTATGAGAGGAGTGAGGAAGGCAGCTCGTGAGCACAGAAGTCCTTTACAAGAAAATGCATCTCTGGTTCTCATAAATACAGACTTATTAAAAAAAAAAAAAAAAAGAATGGAAATACATGTAGCGTAAACCAAAAGTGTAAATCCTTACCTAAACTGTTTTGCCCAGTTTTTAAGCTGCTTCAAGGGAAAACCAACAAGCAGGCACTTTACCTCCAGAGTTTTTGTTAGTATTTCTCATACTTTCTAAACTTTGACACAGCTTCACCTCTCTTATTTAGTGCTGCTCATACTTGCAAATCTTAAGGTTTCCTTTTTTTCTAATTTTAATTGTGTCTATTTTGTCATTTTAGTATAAACTCTGATAATCACGAAACCTCCATTTTTCTATCCAAACTATGGATAAATTACAAAAGCAAGTTGAATTCAAGCTGAAGATATACAGAGGACGCCAAAAAAATACACATTTTAAGAGAGGAAAAAGCTGTATTAAAATTGTAATACTCAATAAGATGAATACAAGTCATGTTTGACTTCTGCAATTACAAGAGTTGCTCAAAGTGGTTACCATCAGCATCTAGACATTTCTGATTATGACAAACATCTCTTACCATCTCTTAAAATGTGTATGTATTTTTTTGGCACCCCTGGTATATGTATAGGTATACATATATGTATTCATATTTATATATACAATCTTAACACTAACTAGAGTTGCATTATTAATTATCTATTATTGTGTGGCAAATGATAGCAAACTTAGCAATTTGCAACAACACATTTGTTATTTCACAGTTTCTGTGGGTCAGGAGCATAGGCAAGGCTTCACTGAGTTCTCTATTTCAGGGTGTCTGACTAGTCTGCCATTGAGATGTCAGCGGGAGTTTGGGCCTCAGCCAAAAACCCTAAATCGGGGGAACAATGGCCTTGTAAGGTCACTCAAGGTGGTAGCAGAATTCAGCATCTGGAGAGCTGTTTGTCTGGAGACCTATGTTCCTTGCCACTTTGGCCTTTGCAACATGGCTACTTATTTTATTAAAGCATGCAAATCCTGAAAACAATAGAAAGAACTTCATAGTAAATAGAAGGTCCCATCTTTTGTAAGTTCAACAATGAAGTAGAATCTCATCATATGTATCATATTTTATTGGTTGGAAGTAATCACTAGCACAGCTCACACTGAAGGGAAGGGGGTTACACTGGCGGTGAATATCGTAAGGTGAAATCATCAGCAATCATTTTAGTCTCAGCCTGCCATTAATGGGTAGGTAAGAAAATGGTAGAGAAAAAGCTATATCTCATATTTAATTATGTCAGTAAAGCTCCTTTTAACTTAATCCTGTACCAAATTTGTACAAAAATGTTTTTCATACATACTATCTTGAAATTTTCTTAGCCACAGTTTTCCTTTAGTAATAACACAGACCTTATGGCAAGGATTGAATCACCAATTGCATTTCCTCTTTAAGTATAAAACAACTATGCATCTCAGCGTACCTTGAACTCACATGATTGGTTCAAGCCAATGAAATGTGGGCAGAAATGATGTTCGGCTCTCCTGTGTGCTTCTCCACCCATGGCAATACAATATGGAAAAAAAACCCAGGTCCCCGGTTACAGTTCAAATGAGATCCCCTAAGAGGCCTATCTGAGCTGCATCAGAATATAGCTTGAGCTAGCCATTAGTCTTTATTTTGTTAAACTTCTGATATTCATTCTGATTTGTATAGACCCCAGAAGCACCAGGAGTTATCATTATCCAAAAATATCTGACCAAATAAATCATCCAGATTTCTATAATGATGATATTGATAGTTCTTTGTTGAGTACTTGAATATGATAGCCTCTGCCCTAAGAACTGATCATACATTAAGTTGTATGTATCTAAGAACTTTTTATATACATAAAACCAGTAGGTACTCACAAAACATAAAGCCAGGGATACGATCCCAGGTTAAAGATGGGGATAAAACTTTAAATGAATATCACTTTGAGTGAACATGCATGTTTAGAAAATATATTTCTAGAAGCTGTCTGAAATGAAGAGTGAAATCACAAGAAAATTATGGTTGCTAAATTGCTCTGCATAATGAAAAAGACAAGGAACTTGAGGTACAGCAGGAAAAGCCCAGAAGAGAATAAGCAAGAAAGCAAATAGAAGTGAGTAGACAGTGACAGAGGAAAAAGGGATCTGCTGGAAGCAATGTCATGTAGGTCCCGTCCCTTATCTTTCCTAAGAAATTTTTAGTCATTTTTACATTCCTCACCAAAGTATGTGTGTTGTGGTGGTGGTGGTGGTGTGTGTGTGTTAAGTGTGTTTGTGTATAAGATACGTTTTATTATGCGATTTCTAAAAACATGAAAGAGGTAATCACCAAGGTCATCCTCAATTTCTCCTTCTTCCTCAACATTAAAGACCTAATGACTTCTAAGATTTTTTAATGTTATCTTTACTTTGTCTTCAAAAATCTCTGCTCTTCTCTTCTAACCACATCTTCAAGCCTTTATCTCTATGAGGCCATCTGTGAGAACACAACTGTATGTATGATTAAACTGAAGCACAGAAATCTTAACTGATTAGTTCATGGGCATGTAGCCATTATGTTGTAAAGTCAGATTTTATAATGCAAATACAGATCTGTTGGGCTCTAAGAACCATCTTCTTAATCAATACACTATACTCTCTCTCTTTCTTTTCAGAAAAATTGTCCTTTCTGACTGAAGGAAATTTTCAAGAAAGACCCACAAATAAAATAGAAAGGAAGGAAGAAAATATGATTTAGTTCAGGGAACCAATATAGAAGTTGGACTCCTCAGAGATTAAAATGAGAAAGATACGTTGCAGTTTAGAGATAAAGGTTTGAAGTTGTGGTCAGGAAAGAAAAGCACAGATATTGAAGACAAAGTAAAGATAACATAAAAGGTCTTGGAAATCAGTAGCCCTTTAGTATTGAGGAAGAAGAAGAAAATGAGAATGACCTTGGGGTTTTTAATTCTAGAGATTAGAAAGATGAAGTGCAAATGAAATCAAGGTGAAGAAATAAAATTTAAATTTCCATTCAATTAAAGTCAGATATTTATTGAGCCCTAATACAAAGAAATACATTTGACACTGTAGAGAGTATAATGATGCATAAGATTTGACTTCTAGAGAGTGAGCATGGTGTTGTGATTTTGAGGTTGAGCTTCAGATACTTTGAGAAATTCAAGGAAAAAAACTTAGAGATGCTCATTTTATTGTCTACTATATAGAAGTGCAGATTAAAGTAATGAACAGGTAAGATTACTCAGAATGGATACATCAGTTACTATTATTTCCTCTTAAAATACTAACTATACAAAGAGCTCTGGATTAGGAATCAAATATCTGAATTATTTTTAATTCTGTCCCTAGAAAGTTTTTATTACCTTGAAAAATTGAGTTAACAGCCATAAAAGGGTGATAAACTTGGTAAATTTTAGAGCCTCTTTTGGTGATTAAGGTTAGCCATGAAAGAAGAAATCTGACTACTTTTCATATGTGTAAAAGATATGTGTTGGTCTGTATGTTAGTCATGAAAAGGCAATTTTATACTGTACTAACAACCTCAAAACCTTAGTAGCTCGACACCACACTTGTTTATTGCTTCCCTCATGCAAAATTATTCTGATCAGATTTGTGATTGTCAAATTACTGGGCAATAGTAGTTCAAGCAGTAATTCCATGACCTCAGACACTAATTTATACATCTAGAACACTGCCATTCTCAGTAGTCATGACAGAAGAAAAAAGAGCTGGTGTTCAAACAGTGTCAACGAAATGCTGCAATCTGCAGGTAACACAATCATTTTTATTCACATTTCATTGGCCAGAACTTGTCATGCAGTCATACTTTTGACTTCAAGGGGGCTGGGAAGTAGTACTTCCAGGTACCTGGCCTTAGGGAAAGCCAAATATTTGTGAGTATAAGTAACACAGGCTGCCATGCTTATTTGATAGTTAAGTGAAGAATATATCTTTCCCCCACTTCTGAAATTTTCCTGGTTCTAAATGAAGTTTTATTGATATCTCTGAAACAATTCACTTCCCTGTCCCCAAATCTCACTCTTTCCTCACCTAATCCATTAGAACATATCTTGGAAAGCAAAGTCTCCATCAGAATATGGTATTACATGACATTGTAACCTTTTTCCCCTCCAGAAAACCACCCTTTATGAATAAAACATGGGCGACCTTTAAAAACTTAGCAGTTGTACTAGGTGATTGCATATTAACAAGCTTTTTGAAGAAATAGGACAGGCACTGTATGTTTCAGTTAAGGATAGACAATAGAACTATTCAAATAATTTATTATTTTGTTCAATAGAAAGGAATGCAACAACTATTCTACAAAATCTCCTTACAATTCCGAGTTTAATTGCATGTGACTTCCCGCTTATTTAAATTGTGCATGTACTATTAAATTGAAGATTCCCATGCAAGTGGCGATCCTTATCTTCTTGAATTTTTCCATGTTTGGTTAAAAAAAAGTATGTGAAATCCAAGGTTTGTTTAACTAGAAAGCAAAGTAAGGAAGAGTTATACACAATGGAATTTAATCTCCTGACTTCCAAACACAAATTCTCAGGTTTCTCAGTACCTTGCATGGAGAAGAAATTCTATGAATTACTATTGAATGGAAAGGGTATTCTTGGAAGTTGAACTAGGATGAAAGTAAAAGGTATTTTCTAGGGAATTCTGGCAGTGCTATGAGGAAATATTTAATCAAGCCACACAAAAAAGAGAGTTTTAGGTTGGGCTCAAAGGGAGAAATGTCGAGAGGGGAATGAATAAGTGAGGAAAACTGAATGAACTCCCCAATAACATATAGTTTCAAAGAGGTCTCTGCTCAAGGCAGCATGTTTCTAATTCAATTGTTTAGGAGAATTATTTTCAAATTAGACTCTCTTGAGTCTTGAGTGTCTAAAGGAGTATTCAAGAGGCACTAAAATGGAGCAAGAAGTTGTCTACATTCAGGGAAGCTTAGCATCTGTTTGTTTACAAAAAAAGAATTCAACGTAAGATTTCATTTACACAAAGGTTCTACTGCTAAAAAAAATATGTTTGGTAACCATTGGTTCAGAATATGTTAGTTCTCCTAGGCAAAACATGATGCACTGGTTATAACTAAAATGAGATACAAGGTACAAAGCTATGCATCTTAACATCAGTTTTATTTTCACCCTCCCTAAAAATCTATAAGTATGTGTTTTGTTAGCAGCAGTGGCATACTGGGACACAAGGGCCTAGGGCTTTGCTCTACTACCAGGAGGTACGTCAAGGGACTTAGGGTCTATATGACTCCCAACTTCACAAGAAAGTAATGTATAGAACTTGAGAAATAGAAGGACACTGTTAGAATTACTTGGAAACAGTGCTGTGTACATTGTATTATACAGGTCATAGTTTAATTTGTTCTGCCACAGTGTAAAATGGGAGGGTTGAAAAACTCTCTTGAAGACACTGGTGACACCACAGCCAAGTTCTTCTCCTCTTCACTCCCACATTGCAGTCTAGCTGTACTTGACAGAACTCAGTCACAAGGTAGTTTGGACAAGTAATTTGAGCTCTTGATGTTTCAGTGACTTCATCTGTGAATAGAGGATAACGTACTAGTTTCCTTTCCTTGAGGAGACCTATTAAGATAGTGTCTGAGGAACTCTTTTGAGAAGCAAAATGCACAGTACTATCCACTTTACTGTTGCTTTTGTTAAGTTAGTCAAATCTCTGGTATATAAACTCAGACAAAAATTATTTTATACATTGGGAATTTTTTTAAAGTGAGACTTTTCAACTTGAAGATCTCCTCTATTAGAAGACACTATTAATGTAGTTTTTTTTTTTTTTAAGTTAGAAACTTGAAGAGCTATTTATTTAATATATGAGGAATACGGGTGAGAAAAGTGTCAGTGCTGTTCACAGAGACTACTTCTATTTATAAGTAACCAGTGTTTTCGTCAACAACATGTGCTTTAACATTTTCATGGGGAAATGTATATATTTATGGAGGTCTTCCTTATGTGGACATCATTCAGGTAAACACTGTACTATGTTAGCACAACTGAGGCATGCCTGTTGCTCAGACTTTTCAGAAGATAAAGTCATCTGGACTCTGATTTTTGCGTCACCTGGTCTCACATTAAGGGGTGTCATGGGGAGTGTTTCTTGCCACAGATGAGCAGGAAGGGACAGAACTAGGGCTCAAAAAATTTGGGAAAAGTGACAGGAGAGGAAAAGACCTTCCTGAGGGTAGATGATTGAGTACCTCCTGCAAGTTGAAGGAAGGCTCTTGCTGGAGAGGCACTCTCTAGGCTGCAGAACACCTCAGAAGGAGGTTGAGGGCTTTTGTCTTCATTTGAGTAGTAATTAGTAGGCTTTACTTGTATTAAAGAAACTTGTATCATTACCTGTGTCTATTGGCCACTAGAGTATCCTACATTGATTGTAGTTCATCAAATTACCATCACTCTTGTGACAACTGCTGTATGTTTAAGGTCATCAAATAAACATTATTAGTACATGAGATTTAGATTCTATAGAACACTTAAACATTAGTTAACACAGATTCACAATTATTATGCATATAGAATAATTCAACACATAGATATAGATTATTAAGCATATAGAAGATAACACATAGATAAGTCATAGAATATTTGATCAATTTTGCAAGACTCAATAGAGCCAGTTACAGATTTACCCAGACATTAAAATCCGGGTCTTCTTTCAAACTTGTAAGATATTATTTTCTAAAATATTATTATTTTTTAATTTCCCCTAGTATTCATAAAAAATTTTATAGTAACTGAGAATTTCATATTTATTAAAAATTCTGGAATCTTTATATGTACTTCTGGATATTTTGACATTTCTAATCACCTATTCTCACAATCGCAGCAGAATGAAATTGATTACATTTCAACAATTATCAATAAATCCCACTAAGGATTTTACCATAAGAAGATTTCCTAATTTGTTTAAAACTGAGGGCTTCGTTGTAATGGTTCCATGTCGTCTGGTACTCCTTTAATTCAAGTATATTGGTAACTTGTCCCTTTCAATCCATGCAAGTAAACTAGGCAGTTTCATTTAATCTACAATTATGGCAATAAGCCTCATAACTTTGCTTTGCTTTGCTGGGCAAGCTTGAATAAGATTGCCTCTAGGTGGCTCGATGCTGCTTCATCTTCTTGCTATATGTGCCGCCTCTCCAGAGAGCTGTGAATAGATAAATCCAAGCACTGAGAAGACAAAATCACTTACATTTGTCATTTTAGCATTTAGGCTCTCAGTATTGTCTAAAGGATTTCTGATATATAAAATAAAGACATCTCTGTGCAAGAGGGAGTGGAGGAATGTTTGCATGTCCCTTTCCCTAATGTATGCAGCATACACTGCAGTTCACTCTGGGAGCCGTTGGGGGGAGGAAGGGAAAGAATACTGCACGGGGCCCACTTGAGAAGTTTTCTCCAATGTGTCATTAAAGTATTTCAGAGCATCTGTGTGGCTGCCATATGAACTGGATGGGAACACAAAGTAATCAATTTCAGTTGAGAGCACTAATTTATCACCTTGCCATCTTTTATTGCAAGGTAGAGAATCTCAATCTCTTGTTCTCTTGCTTTCTCTTGCTCTCTCTCTCTCTCTCTCTCTCTCTCTCTCTCTCTCTCTCTTTCTCTCTCTCACACACACACACACACAAACACACACACACACACACCTCTGCACATACACACACCTACCACACACACACTCACAAATTTTTACACTCAACTTATCTTTTTTTATCATGAAAAACAGCCAAATCAGAAATTTTTCTTTCTTTCTTTTTTTTGCCTTTAGTTAGCTTAGATTTAGGGTTGTGAAGATATTTAATCAACATTTTCCTTTAATATATTGGAGGTTTTTTTTTTTTTTTAACATGATCCTCTTTTGACTCCTAAGATAAGTTTGACTATGATTACAATATTAATGTAAGGCTGGCTCCCAAATGAGCTCTCTTTCAGCAAGCAAAGTATTTAGCTTCTTAGAGCTCAAAATCCCAATCTATGAGAACAATTCAATAAAGCGGCTCAGATTTTAATTCCTAGGGTCAATATGACTGCCAAAGTCAAACTTTCAAAATGGAAACTCAAACTCTCCAAGAACTTAGAAGAAAGCACTTGAGACCATAGTCTCGTTTCTCTCAGCATTGGAGCCAGAACATTGTCACCATAACTTACATCCTAAGGGATGTCTGGTATGGCAAGTCTAAGGCAGAATCCTTTATCAGACACAGAACAGAGGGACGAACAGAATAGCACAGGAAAGAGCTTGAAAAGATGGCAATCATTCTCCAAAAATAAATTTTGCAGATCTTAAAAGTCCCCAAGGCTCAAAGCAAATGTTGAATTATTTTTTCTCATCATTGGCGGTTAAGATTTTGAAGGAGACTAGAAAAGCATCTGGGATATTTTATTGAGTTCCTATTTTTAACCTTTTTAAACCAAATCTAGATTTAGCTTTGCCATTCTGGCCACCTAATTTTTTCATTAAGCCATGATGTAGGAACTCTCATTATTTGCAACGAATATCTTCAGAAAGTGTTTTTCCTGGAATTCTGGGATTTGTGTGTGTTATTTATATTATGCTATGCAGCATCTCCCCCCACAAAAAATAAATCTTTTTTGGTCACTGGGGCCAAAGTTCATCTGTCCGCCACAGATGTGTTTTCTTTCAGAATCCCTACAAGATCTCAGTGTTTTTTCATAAAATCTAAAATCCCACCACAAACATTTTTTCCCTTTTAACTCCTAATATATTTTTTCTGCAAGCCCTGATGTTCTCTCTATAACTCCCAATATTTCTCCCTAGACCCCAATTTCCTAACCAAAGCACATTACTGATCTGATGCTTTCAACAGCCTGGTAGCACATCAATAAACTAAAGATTATTGTGCTTTGTCAGGTTTTATTTTGTAACATTATGGGAAATTCTCCGCTGTCTTGGATGAGTGCATAAACTCTGATTGCTTGACAATTAACAGAGCTAGTAATAGAAAAGGCAATGTAATTTACCTTCTTACAAGGGATCTCAGTTAACAAAAATTAAACTATTGAACTCTCTTCTCTAAGGAAAGGGATGTCGCCTCATTATGTTAAAAAGAAAAACAGATTCCAGTGGCAAGTGGGCCCTCAGTCTGGCTGGGTGAATTTATTGTTCAGATTATGTGTTTTTCTGACATGCATACAAAATTATGGCTTTTAAACTGGACCAAACTCTCTCTTCATTAAATGAGTATTTCCCCCCTTTGGTACTATAACTCAAAGAGAGCATTCAAGATAAATAATGTCAAGGGGGAGTATCTTCGTGCGCTCCATGGTTTGGATGTTGAAGACCCTTATCTGCAGGGTTGGAGTGCAGCTCTTTCTCACTCTATCTCTTCCACTCTCCGTGTCTCTGTCTTTCTGTATCACAGCACTAAAGAAGAAAATATACAGTGTAATTAAATACAGAGCCATCATGCTAAAAGTGAAGAACTCCCACAGAGGAAAGCGCTAGGTTTTACAGACTCCCACGGAGACCATATGAAGCTTGTATTCAAAATGGCATCTGCAGCTTTGAGTCTGCCTTCTGCCCTTTCAGAGATTTCTGCTTAGTTCAAAGAAATACTGTGTTTGAACACAGACATCCTGATAACTTAGCAAAGTTGTGAGAGAAGTTAAGGATTTTCTGCCCTCTTTCTTGGGAAATTTAGTCTCTAAAATATGTTTTTTAGAGTTTTTCCATGTCCTTTAAACATTCACAAATTGGATGACTAAAATCGTTGATCCCTTGCCTTAAATTAGGTGAACGATGAAAAACTCTTGAGCTCTACAAGAGACTGTTCTAGTCCTAGTTACAATGGAAGACACATGCAATTACAAAATCTGTTTCTGCCCCCAAGAAGTTTATAATCTAAGGGTCAGCAAACTATGACTCAAGATCCAAATCCCCCCATCACCTCTTTTAGCGTGATATATCAGTGAAGAATGCTTTTACATTTTTCAATGATTGAAAAATAGTTCAAAAGAATAACAATATTTTGCATCATGAGAAAATCAGAAAAAAACTTAAATTTCAATGTCCTTAAGTGAAGTTTTAGTGGAACACAATTGTTCCCATTCATTTACTTATTGTGTATGGCTGCTTTCAATGCTACAGTGGCACAGCTCAGCAGTTACAACAGAGACTGTAAGGCCCAAAACTTCTAAAATACTTACTAGCTGGCCCTTCACAGAAAGAGTTTGCAACCACTGCTATAAGCTCATGAGAGAGCCTTTCTAACAACAATAAAATAATGAATGAGCAATGAAATACCATGTGTCATCAATTGTTAAGTGGGAACCTTGTAGGAAATTGCCATACTAGCCCAGGAAGACGTATGTCACTGAGTTAGTTTTGTTTGGAGAAGTTCTCCAGAAGCAAAAGAGAACAGGAGCAAACTTTAAAAGATAGTAAGATTTAAGTGGATAAAACGTAGTAGGAAGGCCATTTCAGGCTGACAAGACAGAAGGAACAAAGATGAAATCTGTCTCAGCAAGAATGAGCCTTCAAGAAAAGATGTTTGTGATCTACAATGAGAGTGAGAAGTCTAGGTTATTTAAAATATCAAGGGTAAAAGAATTGGCTTCTATTCTGATTTTGATATTTAGGAACAGAAGGTGAACCACTGAGAAAAGAAAATGTAAAATTTAAAATTAAAATCAAGTTCAAGGAAAGGTGGACTGGGAATGAAAGATCTATGGTCAATGTCATTGAAATGGTTAATTCTGTTTTAAAAGATGGAAAATAACCAACCAAAGAGGAAGTGTCATGAGCAATAGGACGTATTTACATACAAAATAAGGCAAGGTGATAGGATCCTGAGGTAGAAACTGAAGGAGCACGTCCACCATATTGCATATTGCATTTGGGTCATTTTTCTGTAACTGTTCTTTAACAGGATGAGGTGATGGCTATAATTTTAATTCCAAACAATTATCTAAAAAAAGCACACTGCTTGAGAAAAGTGCAATGTGCAGTTTTACACATGCCTATTTCAACTTTAAGACAAAATAAAGGATATAGGAAGTTTAGAACATCATGAGTTGTTTGCTAGCTCAGGCCTCTATACTAAAGTATGTTGGTGGAGACTTATTTGAAAATGTTATTGGCTTTGGGATTTAATTAAAAAGCAATGCAAAAGAAAATAATTATGAAATGATGGCATAGTTGCATTAAATTTGACTTGTCATCTAATTCAAACATGTGTCTTGTTTTCTTTCAGTTTTGAGTTTTGGGCAACTTCAAAGGCTATCTGGATTTTTATTTACTATCTGTTTCTTCCACAGGATGCTATTTGGTCTTATTTATGATATTATTACATTATTTTAAAATAGTTTCCTCTTTCCTTTATGGCTTATGGTAAGAAAGGTGAAAAGAAGGATATAAATATTTTATTGCCAGGTATTTAAGATGCCTTGCATAACGCAGAAGAAATAACAGAGAAGTTATATAGGCAGGGTTGGGGTAAGCTCTGCCATGAAACAATTGAAGGACAGAATAGTTTTGTGTAAAAGACAATGCAACAAATTAAATATGTGGAATTCAACTGCATGTACCCCAAATATTATGCATATCTAAGTGTATGTTGTGAGGGTGAAGGGAAGTGGGTGCAGCTTTTTAGATCAAGTATGACTTCATTTTGGTCACTTGCTAAATATTTATTTAGCACATGCTCTACTCTTGGAACTGTGCTAAATATTTGAGATACAGAGGCAAATGAGACAGAGACTCTGTTCTCTAGTTGGCCACAGTCTAAGAGGAAAGATAGACAAGGAATCAGAAGATTTAATATAAAGTTATAAGAGTGCTGTTAAAAATATGCAGTAGACTTTCAGAAAATGTCTTCTATCCAAGACTTGGAAGGGGGAGGGCAGGTCAGTGCAAAAGTTTGGAGATATGAGCAAGAGCACATCTCCCCACCCCCTTCCCTCCGTCAATCCACTTGGAGTGTAGCAGGAACAATCGTACACCACATGGATCCCATAGATTATACTGGAGCTGAAAAATTCCTGTCACCTGGTGATGTAGTAGCTGTCATAACATCTTACTGGTGAAATCAGACTGCATTACCTTTTCTATGTTTAGATACACAAATACTAACCAAAGTGGCTACACCATCTAGGTTTGTGTAAGTGCACTCTATGATGTTCATACAATGACGAAGTCGCCTAATGATGCATTTCTCAGCATGTCTCCCCATCACTAAGTGAGGCATGATTATAGTTTTGTGTGGCTGCAGTTCACAATGCAAACACTGAGAGTGTAAGGCAGAGGTCAGCTCTCCTCTCTCTTTACAACTTTTCTTACTCTTTATTCTTTCCCTCTCACTGCTGAAATATAATTGTAAAAACGATGTAATTGAGGCAGGTGGAACTTTTAGTGCCAATTATAGAGTTTAATAGAAGTCTTTAAGCCAGAAATCTACTCCCACAGTATATGTTTAAAGAATGAACAATTATTTGTGAAATAATATTTAAGATCATTGTAGACATATTTTAAGCATAAGGAGTAAAGCCTTTAGCTTTTACCTCCCAGGAATGGAGAGAAAGTGGAAGGGATGGGGGCAGGTGGTGGCAGCCAACCTGGGATCTGAGATGCAACTGTAGGACATAGAGCAGGTCTGGCATTTCCTGCTGTTGCATGGCCTCAGCCAGATAAATGAAGATTTCAGAACCTGACCATAAACTGCAAAAAAAAAAAAAAAAAAGGAAATATTCAAAGACCTTGGAACAGAATTTTAGTGTTGCCAAACCCAGGAATATGAACATTCAAGTTGATCACACATTTCAGAAACTTCCTCCACCATATTCATAGATAGGAGGAAGGCCATCCCCACCAGTGTCTCTACCACTGCCACCTACACCTGGAAGAACTTTTCCTCCTCCTTCAACTCTCTTACTGTACTAAGTGATAAACCATCACCAGTCACATTTGTTGGGGGTCTTCCTGCTATAACTTAAGAAATGAAGCAGAAATAAATGTATAAACCTGAATTCCATGACTTGATTCCCCATGAAGGGACTCAATTGGTTCAAAGGCAAAACCTTGACTAGAGATTCTTGGCATCTTCAGGTCACTGATGATCATTAATGTGCAAATAACTGCATAACTATAAGTATGTATATGGCATAGTGTTAGAGAAAATTATTGCAGAATCTTTTGCTTTCCCTGGTGAGCTTATTATCTTATTTTTCTCTTTTAGTACAGTATATCAATAATTGGAAACTCCATCGAGAGTATGAAATTCATGTAAAAGGCAAAGGGGAAATCAGCAAAGTGGTATAATTGTGTAAGTTTCCTAAGGCTGCTGTAACAAATCACCACAAACTAGATGGCTTATAACAACAAAAACTTATCTTTCCCAGTTCTGGAGGGCAGAAGTCCAAAATCAAGGCATTGGCAGGGGCACGCTCTCTAAGGCTCTAGGGCACTATGTTTTCCTTGCCTCTTTTAAGCATTCAGAAACTATTGGGATTCCTTGGCTCATAACCACATATCTTTCTGCTCTGCCTTGGCACTGTCCTCTCCTATGTGTGTCTGTGTGTAAATTTCCCTGTCACTCTGATAGAAATACATGTGATTGCATTTAGGGTCCACATAACTGATTTCTTGCATCCTGATCTTATACTCTAACTTTTAAAATTATTTTTAAGTTCTATTAGTTTTTTGTAGATTTTTTGGATAGTCCTTATATTAGAATCATATCATCTGCAAACAAGTATAGTTTTACGTATTCATTTCCAATTTGGGCGCCTTTTGCTTCATTTTCTTAACTAATTCCTATGACTAAGACTTCTAATAAAATCTTGAAGAGAAGTGGCAAATGCAAGCATCTTTGTCTTCTTCCAGATTTTAGTGGGAAAGAGTTCAGTCTTTCAACATGAAGTATGACATTAGATGTGGGTTTTAAGTATAGTCCTTTATCATGATGAGGAACTTCCTTTCCAATCCCATTTTAATGAGTGTTTTTATCATTGAAGAAAAATTGATTTTATCAAATGGTTATTCTGCATCAATTCAAATCATCATGTGGTTTTCCATCTTCATTCTGATTGTGTATTACATTGATTTCTTAAGTTGAAAGATCTTGCATTCCTAAGAAAAAATCTCGCTCAGTCCTGGTACAAGGTCTTTTAATGTGCTGTTGAGTTAGGTTTGCTAGTGCTTTGTTGGGGATTTTTGTGTATATGTTAATAAAGGATATTGATTTTTTTAAAAATAAGAATAAGGAATAAATACAGCATTTAACTATCTAAGAATACTCCTTTATTTGGCTTTCATAAACATTTAGATCCAACTGGTGAAAAATTTTTCTCTTCTCATGAAGAATGCACCTTTATCAGATGTGTTGAAATCTCCTGCTTGGCCCTTATCCAACCTTCAGCCCAGAATGCAAGAAGTAAGATAGAGCTAATCCCAGAAAGCAGATTTAAACAAACAAGTCAACAGACTATGTCTTTAAGAAGCCTGATTTTCTTACATTTTTTACACACGTATTGTTTAGGATACAAGTTGCCTATGATTCTGAGGTGGGCCACCAAGTCCTTGTTTGGAGGTTGTGGGACTCACAGCAACAGTTTGATCCTTGGTGCCTAAAATATATGATTTCCTTTTGCTTGACTTTTCTGGAGTGAGACGTATGGTTCTTCAATCTTTATAGATTTCTCTCATATATAAAAACTTAAAAATTTCTGGCAGGACTAACTTAGTTAACTTAAAGCATCCTCATGTACGTAGTCAGAAAATTTTAAGTTTGATGGAGTTTTAATTGCAATGGCTGTCATTCTCTGAAGCTAACCAATAGCTCTTCTTGTTTCAAACTCATTTTCTCTAAAAGTTGTAGATTTCTATTGTAGGTAAAGAAAGAAAAAAAGTGAGTCATTTTCTACCAAGGATGAGTTTTTCAATGATACTGAAATTGAGATGATATCTGTACTATAACAAAACATGTAGATAAATGAATCTCCTGATTCCATTTAGGAAATATAAAATGAGAATTATAAAAAATTATAAAATGATGTGTTAGTTACACAAATAAAGATACTTTAGATACTATATATGCAACTGACCCTTGGACAACATGGATTTAAGCTATGAGTTTCCCTTTATACATAGATTTCCCCCTCCCCAAGAAGACAGCCAGACCAACTCTCCTCATCTTCCTCCTCTTCCTTAGTCTACTCGACTTGAAGACAACTGGATGAAGATCTTTAAGATGATTCACTCTTACTTAATGAATAGTAAATATATATTCCATTCTATATACTTTTCTTAATAACATTTTCTTTGTTCTAACTTAATTTATTGTAAGAATGTTATATAATACATATGTAAAATATGTGTTAATCAGCTGTTTTTGTTATCAATAAGGCTTCTAGTCAACAATAGGCTATTAGTGGTTAATTTTTTGAGTCAAGATTTTTAACTTCACGGGGATCAGCACTCTGCATTGTTCAAAGGTTAACTGTAATTGAATATAAACAATATATTGCCTTGACTGGCTGATGAAATCTATAGATACTTTCAACAGAAAAACTTATAATTAACATGCATTCGTACACACTTATGCCAAGTTTTGTACACACCATATACATTTTACTTTAGAATAAATTTAAACTATATATGTAGCTCGTGCTGTCTCTCTCTCTCTCTCTCTCTCTCTCTCTCTCTCTCTCTCTCTCTAGTGTTTACTTTTTTCTGTAATAAGTATCTGACATACCAAACTCTAAGCTCTGCATGTACTATGAAGTCCAATCTGTAAATAAACTCTCTTGTTTGTGTAGTGACAAATGACTTTCTTTTGTCAGTGATGATGGGAAGAAGATGCAAACACTTTGGAAATGATTTAAAGAGTGATACCTGCTCTGGAATATCAAAGCTTTATCTCTTTTACCTGTGTTCCAGACATGGGAGAAAGGCACAACAAAGAATGTGGGGCAGTTTAAGGATGTAGATTGAAGACACAAGACCAGAAAGATTCAGTGGAGGAAGATCCGGGAGGCTAATGGTGTGCACTGACAAGATACACATCGAGGGAATAGTCTAGGGAACTACCAAATTACAGGATTCATAATCTGCAAACTCTCACTTCCATTCTCCAGAAAACAAACACAAAAACAGAACTGGAAATTTCTGATTACAATTAGAGACTTAATTGAAAATGGACTTCAGATTTTGTAATTATTAATATAGCCCTTCTGTTACATGAAGCTGTATCTATTTTTAGTTTTACTTTTTAAAAATCTGATACAGTAAGAACTAGGGATGTGTCTGAAGTCTGCTGTTGATCTAATTGCATGCTTTTATAGCTAACCTTTTTTCCCTTTATTCTTAAAGTGTTGCAATATCTGTACAAAATAGCTGGGTGTGAGTTTAATTAAGTTTATCCTAATTAATAGTTACATGAATTTTTACTACTTGACTTCTTTCTCTTTTCTGAAAATGTCTCTTT
Organism: Tarsius wallacei; assembly: GCA_963574415.1. NCBI lineage: Eukaryota > Metazoa > Chordata > Mammalia > Primates > Tarsiidae > Tarsius > Tarsius wallacei. Next base: position 63,351 of record CAUYQG010198196.1, on the reverse strand, counting down.
TTTTTTTTATCTCTTTGACTATTGACTTTTCACCATTTTCTCTAGTTTCTACTTAAGGGAATTGCCTTTGATGTATATCAGGGTGGCTGTTTCTTTCCTCCAAATCTCTTAGTCCTTTATCCATAATGTCTATTACTTTATGTCTACATGATATTTTTCTTTCTATCTTCCAATTCCCTAATTTTATTTTCTATGATGTCTAATCAACTACTTTAACCATCTTTAATATTTATATTGTAATAAGTAGATCTTTTAGAATTCCACTTAATTTTTTAACATAGCTATTGTTTTATTTTATAATACCTTATTTTTGTTTCATGGCTGTTAACCTTTCCATTGTATTTTTGAACATTTTTAAATATAAGTAAAACCTTTATGATTGCTGTTTCTCTTTCTTCAGTTCCTCTGAGTAAATTTACATGTTTGGCATGTCTGCAGATTATTTTATAAGGCACTGTATTTCCTCAAATTTTGTAAATTTTGACAGATAAGCTCATAGTTATATTTACTGATATATAACTATAATTCTACTATTTATATTATATAGGATAGTGGGGCTTTCTACTGCAGTTTTGAGCATGCTTCTGCCCTACTCCTACAGCATTGCCATTTCTAATTTAGTTTTAAATTACTGTCTCACTCAACTTGAGAATTCCATGCCTCACAGATATTTGAATTCAGAATATGTATTCTCCTGCAATGCTAGCTGGATGCTACAATTTCTTTTAGTGATTTTTTTTTTTTTTTTCTGCCATGGCCTGAGATGCATAGTTTACATCTAGGCTAAACCTTTGGACTGAAAGGTAGAAATACTGAAGTTCCTTGTTACAGATAATGGACTTGTATCACAGTCCCAGCACTGTCTGAAGAAAGTCCAATTTTAGTTTTTATATATACTTGGAGCCTAAAACCTCAAATTTGGTTTTTCCTTCCTGAGTATTGGAACCCTAGGTCCCATAGTCTGCAGACAGACGAAAAATATCCCACTCTCTGTCTGGAGACTTCACCAGATTGTTTACTCTCCACCAATGATTTCCTCTCTACTACTATCTCCTGAAGATTTCCCTCTCTTTCTGTTCAACTCTGTTGTGATTTTTTACATCATGTGTTAAAATATTTTCTTTAACATTTCTATGTGTTTAAAGCAAGAGGGGGAAGTTGGGTCTGTGCTTGGTGTACCATCTTGACACAGGTCCTTCTTCTCCTCCTAATATTTATATAGGAAGCTTTATTTTGCTTTCTAATAACTTGACTCTAATTCTTTTCTAAGATATTTAATCAGTCTATGATAAATTAAAAGTGCATATGTAAGAGAGTAAGAAATTACAGTAATCTAATGTGGAGATTTAGTAGAACAACATTCACACATTCTTCATCCTCTATTGAGATATTCGCCCAACATCTAATTGAGCTGAACCAGAGCAGCTTTTCCTCTTACAAAGACTTGGTATAATCACCAACTCTTATTAGAATGTGTGTGTGTGTGTGTGTGTGTGTGTGTGTGTGTGTGTGTGTGTGTGATCATATGCTAAACATTTTAAACAGCCTTTGCGACCTTCTAGACTTCTTTGGTTTGCAATCTCTTTCCCTTAGTACACTCATTTTGAATGTCATCTTTCTGCACTTATTAATAAAACACTTTACAATTATTTTTACTTATATAAATTCACTCCAATCAGAGTAGAGAGCAATCATTTTTTTAAGTACAGGCAAATCCTGTTTCATTATGTTTTGCTTTGTTATGCTTTGCAGATATTTCGGTTTTTACAAATTGAAGGTTTGTGACAACTTCATGTCTATCAAGTCTATGGATGCCACTTTTCCAACAACATGTGCTCACTTTGTATCTCTATGTCACATATAGGTAGTTCTCACAATATTTCAAACTTTTTTATTATTGTTTTATCTGTGGGGTGAGCTGTGATCAGTGATCTTTGATGTCACTGTTGTAATTGTTTTAGTGCACCATGAAACATACTCATGTAAGAAGATAAACTTAATAAGTGGATGCTGTGGTATGTTCTGAGTGCTCCACTGAATGATCTTTTTCTCATCTTTCACCTTCTCTTCAATCCTCCCTATTGCTTCAGACATAACAACATTGAAATTAGGCCTATTAATACTCTACAGTGGACTCTGAATGTTCAAGTGCAAAGAAGAGGCACATATCTTCCATTGTAAGTCAAAAGCTAGAAACCAATTAAGCTTAGTGAGGAAAGCATGTGGAAAGCTGAGATAGGCTGAAAACTAGGTCTCTTGTGCCAAACAGTGAGCCAAGTGATAAGTGCAAAGAAAAAGTTGTTGAAGAATATTAAAAGTACTACTCCAGTGAACATACTAATGATATGGAAGTGAAACAGCCATATTGCTGATATGGACAAAGTTTGAGTGGTCTTGACAGAAGATCAAATCATCCACAACATTTCCTTGAGTCAAAGCCTAATCCACAGTACAGCCCTATCTCTTCTCAATTCTGTGAAGGCTGAAAGAGATATGAAAGCTGTAGAAGAAAAGTTTGAAGCTAGCAGAGGTTGGGTCACAAGGTTTAAGAAAATACACCGTCTCTATAACATAAAAAGCGTAAGGTGAAGCAGCAAGCATTGATGTCGAAGCTGCAGCAAGTTCTTCAAAAGATCCAGTCAAGATCATTGATGAAGGTAGCAATACTAAACAACAGATTTTCAATGTAGACAAAATGGCCTTCTGTTGGAAGAAGATGCCACCTAGGACTTGAATTGCTAGAGAAGAGAAGTCAGTGCCTGGCCTTAAAGCTTCAAAATCAGGTTATCTTGTTAGGGAATAATGCAGCTGATAACTTTAAGTAGAAGCTAATGTTAATTTATCATTCTGATAAACCTAGGGCTCTTAATTATGCTAAATCTACTCTGTCTGTGCCCTATAGATGGAACAACACAGCCTGGAGAATAGCACATCTGATATAGCCTGATTTACTGAATGTTTCAAGTCCACTCTTAAAACTTACTGCTCAGATAAAAAAAAAAAAAAAAGGTTCCTCTGAAAATATTACTGCTCATTGACAATGCCCCTAGTTACCCAAGAACTCTGATGGAGAAGTACAAGAAGATTAATGTTTTTATGTCTGCTAACACAACATCCATTCTGCAGTTCATAGATCAAGGAGTAATTTTGACTTTCAAGTCTTCATATTTATGAATCACATTTTGTAAGACTATAGCTTCCATACCTAGTTATTCCTCTGATGAATCTGGGCAAATATACTGAAAACCTTCTGAAAAGGATTCACTATTCTAGATGCCATCAAGAACATTAATGATTCGTGGGAGAAGGTAAAATATCAACATTAACAGAAATTTGGAAGCAGTTGATTCCAATCTTCATGGATGAATGAGAGGTTCAAGACTTTGATGGAGAAAATAACTACAGATGTGGTGGAACGAGAAAGATAACTAGAATTAGAAGTGGAGCCTGAAGATGTGACTAAATTACTGCAATCTCGTGATAAACCTTTAGTGAATGAAGAGTTGTTTCTTATGCATTGGCAAAGAATGTGATTTCTTGAGATGGTGTCTGCTCCTGGTGAAGATGCTGTAAACATTGTTGAAATGAAAACAAAGGATTTAGAATATTACATAAACTTAATTGATAAAGCAGTAGTAAGTTTCCAGAGAACTGTTTCCAATTTTGAAAGAAGCTTTGCTGTGGGTAAAATGCTATCAAACAGCATGGCATGCCACCAAGAAATCTAACATGAAAAAAGGAATCGATCAATGCAGCAGACTTCATTGTCTTAATTTCAGGAATTGTCAAATCCACTCCGACCTTCAACAACCTCCATCCTAATCAGTCAGCAGACATCAACATCCAAGAAGACCCTCCACCAGTGAAAAAATATGACTCATTGAAGGCTTGGATGATCATTTGCATATATTTTTTGAAAAAAAAGCATATTTAAATTAAGGTATGTATTTTTTTAGACATAATGCTTTTGCATGCACAATAGACTATAGTATAGTATAAGCATAGCTTTTATATGCACAACTTTTATGTCCACCAACAAATTCGTATGACTTGTTTTATTTTTGTGGTGGGCTGGAACTGAATCCATAGCAATCTCTGAGGTCTGTCAGTATTCCAACAATTTTGGGAAATTTAAATCTGAAAGAAAAGTGTCATCATCCTGTCTGATATTTCCAGGCAGAGATGAACAGATTGGTGAGGAAAATTTGAACTTTCCTGAGACTATTCTCTCAACTGACTCCACCCCTTGGAAAGTGATAGCTCATCCATTCTTATTCTGTGTTTCTCCCATTCTCACTCCAGACTTGGAATTTTGGTTTGTGGATCTAGTTTATAAGTACAGTATAGTTTATGTTGGGAAAGACAAGCCTAGTCTGGTTTCTCACTTTATAGATGAGGATATCACATCTCAAAATATTTAGCTGATGTGACCAACTCATGCTACTGCTGAGTTCGGCAAGTGACTAAAGCCATGTGTGTGTCTTCCAGCTTCTTTTCTTATCAATAAGCAATAACCTGCTCTCTCTATGTATGTGACATTCAAGTCCTATAACATATCACACTTCAAGTCTTTTGGGTTTACTAAAAAAAGTATCAGAGGAAGTTCAGACTTACCAACTATCTTAACTTAGTAAATTATCAAAAAAAAAAGCACTGTTTGTAGCTATATAGTACTTCTGTATAAAATTTAGTGCTAAGAATTATAGATTTTATGTTAGTTAAATCTAAGACTGAGTCATTTCTCCCCCTGTGTGTACTATATAAGATATTGAACTGGCAGTAAATATTTTAAATAGTATTTTTGATTGCAGAAGCCTTTTTTTTTAGTTTAGTTAACAACTCTTTGTTAAGCAGCAATTATGTCCTAGTTCCTGATTGTCTTAGACAATACTTTATAGGCTTCTTCTTTTTTGGAAGTTCGATCTCAGGAAAGCAAAAGTGAGAGAAAAAGAGAGCAAAGGAGGGGGTGAAAAAAGCCCATAGGAGAGGTTTTTTACTCAGCCAGCTATTGAAAATGATCTTGCATAACTGCTTTCCCAGAAACCATTTAAATGGCTATGCCTCAGAATAATCAGTTCTGGAGGAGGAAGAAAGGAAACTTTACCCATTGGCTCAGGTCTCCCATTGGTCATAAGTTAGCCACACACAGAGTGCTAATTCCCCTGAGGCTCACACATGCCTCATCTTCAATAGAGAAGCTTTGGAGAAGGATATGAATGCAGTGAGGTGCTGTCAGGCTGTGTCTCTGTGATGCCTGGTAGAGTTTTCACATAAATGGTCTCCCCAGTGCTAGCTGAGAAGAAAATTTGTATCCAAAGGCTCTGAACACAGGTGAAGCTGATAGCATCGGATACACGTGCTAAGAAAACGATGATAATAGTTTTCTGCTTCCAAGGATAGTAATGATTCAACATATCAACAACAACAAACTTCAATTGCTCTTTAAGTTCCATGACAATGATGCTATGAGATTGCATATGAGGGCAAGTTAATGTAGGTTATAGAAAGAAGAGAAAGCGATATCTGAGCTAATAATTGAAGATAAGATAGGAGTTATCTAGTCAAAAAGAGATTAGAGGATAGAGGGAAGAGTGTTTCAGAGCAAGGGAAGAGAATATACAGTTACAGGTAGGAGTGGCCATAACTTTGAAGAAATGTAGAGTACAGCATGGCTCTCTTCAAATTCTATAGACTACATGTATAACAAAGAAAAATGTTCTACTTGTAAGCAAATTCATTCATTGCAAAAGAGGTATACCAAAAGTATTGTAGAAACAACCTCTACGGAAGAAGGAAAGCAGCTATATTTGAATAAGGGAAAGAATACAGCTCGCTGCCTAACCATCCAGTCCCCATCAAATACTCTTATTATAATCTAACAACAATAATTAATAAGGATGATGGACAACTATTTATATTTGCAATAAAAGAGTAATTGTTGCTCATTTTTTTGGTAGTGCCACTACTGAATTAATCATACCCTTGATGAATTACTGAAACGCAGAGTTATGCTATTGTAGGTGTCCCAAGTCTTTGCAACTGTTTGAGATTGTTTTTATTGTAAAATGTCATAGCCTTGTAATGGAACAATTAAAGAATTGATAGAGCATTGGAAAAGATAACTTTTCTGGCCGCTTCCTTAAAAATGTGTCTTTATATGTACACGTGTATTCTTATTCCCTATAGAAGACCAATTGATTTTTAAGAAATCCCTAAACAAGACAAACAAAATAAAAAATAGAATTTTCCCACCCCAATTTTGGTGGATTGAAGCCAGGAGCATAATAACAATTTAATGTGCTTCGTCACGTCATTTAGAAATATAAGACGTGTTACTGTGGAAAGAAAAGGAATCTGCAGTGTAAATTTAGAGAATTAGGAAACACATTCCTTAGTCATTGAAATCTTACTGGTCTGTTTGCTTGTTTGCTGTTTAGCATAGAAATTCAATGTGACAACTTCAAATAGTTTAGAAATTTGGTGTAAGTATTCTGTTCTAGAAGTGATTTGTTCAGTCCATTTATTCCTACAATGCCGCTAAACTAATTCTACAGAACAAACTCCCTTCAGTGATTTCCCATTCTCTAAATGACCCCCAAATTCCTTATTATGATGATTTCAGCAACACTCTGTAAAATGTTCACACCATATCTACATGGGCAAAATGCCCTATGATTGAAAAAGAATTAAGAACTAATGTCATGCTTTGCTGGATCAACTTTGGTACCAATCTCAAAATAGTGGTTACTTTTTCATTGTTGATTATGAATTTGGCAAAGTAACTTGATCTTTTGTTCATCCACTGGGTATTAATCCATAACAAACAGCGTAATTATATTAGTGAAAATTCCATAAGCCCCAGCATATCTTTCTACATCAGTGAACACACTGTGGCCATTATGGCCAAAATTGTCAGAGATTCCTTGGCTGACGCTAGCATAATGTCTGATGACATCAGGGACTTTTAGCAATCCTGTTGCTACAAATTGACAGCATTTTAATGGCATGCAAGAACAAGATAGCTTTGCTCAGTAGTATTTTTCTGTATTTACAAGGACCGTATGCTATCACAGCTCATCATTACATGGATTTAGATGGAAAATGAGTCCTATCTTGTCCCCTGAAATATAATTACATGACCATACTGTAATATATCTAGCATATAAGGCAGCTGTTAGGTTCTTTCTAACCAGTATTATAAAGCTGTTCCACTCTACATGGCTAAATATATTCATTCCATGCTGAGCACCCTCAAAACCAAAATTGCTGATAAAGAGTTTGCTCCTAGAACCATTGTTGGGATTTGTGGAGGGCTGACTCTGAACTGACTTAGGAAAGACAGGATTGTGTAGCAGGAAATCAAAATATTACCCTTATTTGGGTTGGGTGAGAGAATGTTACCTTAGGTCTGGTAGCCAAATGGTGTTCCTTTTAAATTCAACTTACCACTCTGTGATAGACAGCACTGGAAATCTGGTTAGGAGAGGCCTTCTCTACTAAGTCAACTATGAGATCAAGAGAATTTCTCTGTAGGAAGGCAGGGAGGAAGCGGAAGCGGGAGGCCCCAGTTCCTCCTGTCATGCTCATTTATCAGGTAAGTCAGCTCCAACGCCGGAGAGGAGTGAGCGATGCAAAGGACTGGGCAGTTTTGCTACTGGGTCTTGGGGTCTCCCTCCACAGAAAATCATGAAGCCAAGGACAGGATCCTTTTCCCTTCCCTACAATACTCAGAAAGTCAGAGGAGGCTGTTTAAAGATTTTGTGTACCTTTTTATAAACCATGCCATGCTATGACAATACGACCTAAGACAAGATACCTGTGTTTTTGTCCTTTTAGGCCAAGCAGTTTTTAACACCCTGCCTTATAATTCCAGAAATGCTTAAAAAGCGTATCCCTATCACTTCATTCAGTCAATGGTATCCATTGCTCTCAGGATAAAGTCAAAACCTAAAACATTAATCCAGTGTTCTCTGGTATCTGACCTAATCTTACCTGCCTGCCTCTTTGGTTCCCACCTGTACCCCAACCTCCAGCTTCACTGGAAGACTCAAATGGAGAGGTCACAGGCTGTTTCTGGGGAGACTTTGCACAAATGGCTTCCTTGGTCTTTGTTCTGCTCAAATGAAATCACTGTCATTGTTATACTCATTTTGTAGATAAGGAAGCTAACATCTGGTAAAAGACTTGCCCAAGATCACACAGAGAGTGTAGGAGTTGAGAGTTCAACCAGTTTTGCCTTGTTCCAGAAGTCACGCTCTTCACCTCTGAGCTACAACCTCTGAATTTAAAGCAGCTCTAACACATTCTGGCAATGTAGGCCCTTAATAAATATTTGTCTCCCTCATCACTGAAAACAAAATAATTTTATTAGCTTTAGGGATTTATAAATAATTTTGTTAGCTTTAGTGATTTATAAATAAAGAAGTGATTAATCCATCCCATATACATACTTCGCATTGATATAAAGTAAATTGAATAGTTTACTTCAAGTCTCAAATATTAGAGTTTTTGGTAGAACTTCGATGATATTTCAGATTGTTTGAAATTTGCAAACAATAATGCATTTTCAAGGAATTAGGTGCCAGTTATGAGAAACTGGCATTAATTCAAATTTATGAGTTTCAAATAATTTATGTATTTTCTCCTAACATCTAGGCTTTTCCAAGAAATATGTTTTTAGTATATCAAGAGCACCCGCATTGTCTCTAAGAATTTCACTCTATTCATATTGCAATTTAAATAATAAAACCACTGGGGAAATGAAAAACAATGTGTTAAGTAAATAGAGCTAATCAGTTTTATTGTATTTGTAGAATAAAGTTTATTTAATTCATTTTTATTGTAAAATCTCATTTTCATTGTGGAAAATTTGGAAAATACTTAAAAAATAGCAAAGAAAATATTTTATTTTGAGTTGGAGTCTCACTCCAGGCTAGAGTGAGACTCCAACTCTGCATGATCATGACTCACTGCAGCCTCAACTTCCTGGACTCAGGCAATCCTCCCACCCTAGCCTCCCAAGTAGCTGGGACTACAGGAGCACACCACAATGCCTGGGTAATCTTCTTGTTAAATTTTTTTGTAGAAACGAGGTTTTACTATGTTGCCTAGGCTGGTCTCAAACTTCTGGACTCAAGCAATACTCTTATCTTGGCCTCCCTAAGTGCTGGGATTATGGGCGTGAGCCACTGTGTCCAGCAAAACTATCAAAGAAAATATTATCCACAATCATATTACCGACAGATGGCTTCTAATAGTATTTTGGTATCAATCTTTTAGGTTTATTCTTATTTTGCCTTTGTTTGACATTGAGATCAGTCTGTATATAGGATTTTTAAATTCTGCTGTACACAGAACTTTATCATATGTGTTTTCCTTGTTACTACAAACAATTCACAGACAGAAATGTAATAGTTACATATAATTCTACTACAAGAATGCTTCATTATTTACTACTCATGTCCCTGTTGTTGGGACATGATTTTCTTATACCCAAGCTTTCACCATTATAAAAAATATAATATTGATCACTATGAGGACATCAAACATAAAATTTTGTTCTTTGTCTTGGATGACTCTCTTGGTCTGTATTCTGAAAAATAGTTGAATTACTAGATTAGTGAGCATTCTATTATATGACGATGATGATGATGATGATGATGTTTAGATTGGAAGATACAGTTTATTTAGAAAGTAAATTAGAAGAAAGAGGAGATTCACATCTCTGAAGTAGGAGAGGGGACCAGAGCCTTGAAAACATGACAGGGGCCATAGCTCAAAGAGCACATGGCCACACCAGAGTTTGGTAAAGCGATGGCCGGGCATTCTATTTTAAAGGCTTTGATACATATTGTCCATTTGCTTTATTTAAAAAAATGTTTACTTATCGTTCATACTATCTGCTTGTTTCCTTTAGTCACCAAATTTTGAATTTTAAGTCTATAATTAGAAAACAAAACAAAACAACAACAACAATGAAAAAACCTTTCTTAGGGAAATTTCAATGTACTATTTTGAAGAAAGGCTGAAATTAAACTGGTTCCCACACATGGTCCATATTCCATGTTGCTTCTCCTTTCATCATCAGGTAGCACTCGCTTTCATTTCAAGGCTGGCATAAGAGAATCTTAGGCATGAATCTCTCTACGGGTATGCTCTTGAGTGAGAACCAACTTTTCCTGACCTAATTGAAACTGTTAAGCATGGGAGGAAGGAATTAGGTGGACAGATAATATCAATAATTTTATTCTTCAACTTTTCTTTTACTCTCTCATATTTTTCTGCTCTGCACACTTTCAATTCTAAACATGCTTTACCAGGTGTATTGTTGTGCACCCATAGTCCCAGTTACTGGGAAGTCTGAGGTGGGAGGATGCCTTGAGCCCAAGAGTTTGAGGCGGCAATGAGCTATGATCACAGCAGTGTACTCCAGTCTGGGCAAAAAAGCACGGCCCTGATGCTGAAAAAAATTTAAATAAAACAAAATTAATTTCAAACACTTCTGATAGCCAAGCCCTAATCCTGCAGGAACAGAGAAAATAATAAATAGCAGGTCAACTGGGATGTGTATGTGTGTGAGGAGAAATGGCATGTGTATTTTTGTATGTGTGTGTGGAATGGTACATATGTGAGAGTGTGTGAAAGAGCGGTATATGCTTGTCTGTTTATGTGCTTGCGTGTTTGTGTGTATATGTGAAGAAGTGGGTATACGAAATGTGGTATTAGTGGAAAAGAGCTGTAAATGGGGGAAGAAAGGGGAAAAAAGAGATATGACATGGCACATATATTATTTTACTTGAAACTAAAATATATGATCACTTGGCAACTAGTTCAAATGTTAAACTTTGAGATGATATACCAGGAATTTCTTCACATTTTCTTTTTATTTCCAAAATTAAAAAAAATTATAAGACCAACCAAACCCTGAGTAGGATAAGCAAAAATAAATGCAAACTTAGTCACATTTCAGTGATGCTGAATTATCAAAGATCAAGGGGAAAAAATTAAAACTTAATAATATATTTTGCAGTGGAATGAAAACCATAATAGGTGCCACTAGATACTACAATAATATCTTTTTCTATAGTTATGTAAAGTTAATTCAATCACAAGTTAAATATTTTTCTTTAGGTGCTTACAGAATTGGAGGGTGGTATTTTGTGCAACAGCCACTCTCCTTTTTTTAAAAAAAATTTAAAGAGGTGGGCTACAATTCAGGGTTAGGTATACAAATGTTTATTATGCATGTACCCTTGTTGATGAGGTATGCCCCTCCCTCCCCTGACAGTTTCCCTCAACTGCCAAACCCACCCCCCTACCCCCACCCTCCTGGTAGTTTCCCACTACTGCCAATCCCTTTCTTATAGTATTACGATAATTGTTCAAGGTCTGCTTATGAGTGAGAACATACGGTACTCTGTTCTTTGTTTCTGTGATAGATTACTGAGTATGATAGACTCTAAATCCATCCAAGTTGCTGCGAAGTCCATATTCTTCACATTTTCATTTGAACTGCAGCAGGTCTTGTACAATGATACTAGCTACTACATTTGCCTTTTCATAAAGTTTTCCTTCCACATAGATTATATTTTTGAGAAGTGTTATTTAACTAAGTTTGCAAAATCATATGTGCAGAAAAAGTAGAAAAATATGGTTGTTTGAAGATTTGCCAGAAAAGTCACTAAAGCACATTTGACAGCGTATATGATAAAGCTCATTGGTAAAGAAAAATTACTGAAGCCATAGCTTAGAAGATTTCTGGCTTGTTCACCTTGGGCAACAAAATAAACTCAAGTTCCTCCTTTAATTTAATATCTAAAGGAACAATCGACTTTTTGTTCTATAAATTTAAAATAATTCTAGTGGTCTACATGTATTTTAAATTTCTCTTGATCTCACTTAGAATCATACTATATTGTTTAGTAAGCTGCATGTAGCTAGTTAATTTCACATGTAGCACATGTGAAAATTTCATGTCATCAGAGAACTTCTGTGACTTTTAGATGAAAATAGGTGAAATCTACCTAATATTCATTATCCAAATTAGAATTCGAGTGATCATGCCCAAAACTGTTTTTCATGGAGCACTGTCTCCTTAGTACTCTACATTCTGTATTGTTCTCTGAGTCCTAAAGTTGCTTCTGTCTTCATGTTTACTTTCATACCATCTAAAATATTAAATCATATTTTTAATTGGGACAAGTACTGTACCATAGGCTAGATAACCTTAAACACAATCCACTTTGTAGAGAATGTGAGTTTTATACGTTATATTATATTTGTTTCATAAATATAACATATTTATGTAGCATTATATTATATATGTTATGTATAACATTTAGTTATATAATGTTATATGTTATGTATATATCATATAGTTATAAAAAATATATAGTTATATATAATATGTAGTTATGCAGAATACATGGTTATATGATTAACATAGTTATGTTATGTAGTTATATGTATAATACATAGCTATGTAATGTATATAAATATACATACATTTCAAGACCCCTAGTGGATGCCTGAAACTGCAGAAAGTACCAAATCCTATATACACTATGTTTTTCCTATACATACCTACCTATGATAAAGGTGTAATTTAGAAATAGAGATTAACAACAATAACTAATAATAAAGTAGAACAATTATAACAATATACTATAATAAAAGCTATATGAAAGTGGTCTGTCTCTTGTTCTCAAAATATCTAACTTACTGTACTCACCCTTTTCCTTGTGATGATATGAAATGATTAAATGCCTGTGTGATGAGATCAAGTGACGTGAATGTCATAGGCATTGTGACATAAATGAAAAATTCCAGAAATAAACAATGTGTAAGTTTTTAATTGTGTGACAATTCTGAGTAGCTTGATGAAATCTCTGGCCATCCTGCTCTGTGCCACTTCAATTTGAATCATCCCTTTGTCCAACAGATCCATACAGTTTCACTCCCTACCCATGAGTCACTTAGCAGCCATCTCAGTTATCAGATGGGCTGTCATGTTGTTGCATGTTTGTGTTCAAGTAATTCTTATTTGACTCAGTAGTGGCCCCAAAGTGCAAGAGTAGTGATGCAGTATTTTCAGACCTCCGTTGCCCATAGGCAAGTGAAACTGTGAAAAGCAAAATCATGAATAAAGGGGGACTACTGAACTTGGTTCTAGAAGGGGAATTTTCTATGTTTTATTCTTGTAACCTAGATTAAAAAGCAATGGTATAACAAAATAGTTACAGATAAAACAGGTATAATGTCTCCTATTGAACTCGCAAAGATAGTAAAGGCTATAATAAGGCTAATGCTACCTAGGCCAGGGATTATAGGCTAACTGACCACATATAGTCTGCAAATAATTTCCTTTGGGTTGGGGAGGAGACAGGGGATCGGATGAACTTCACAAACCTCCTTGCATGACACAGGGGCTCTCTTCAACCAAACCATATCTTCACCGTGAATATTGCCTCCAATCACTCCCTCCAATGTTCCCCCCACCACTGGAAGCTGTATTTTCCCCAGGGCAATTCCTTCTTATTCTCTTCCCCATGCTCAAGTCTAACACTTGTCTGCCTGAAATATAAACCCTTCCTCCAATTTCCTACTCTTCCTTTGGGACATAACTCTCCACTTGTTTGGGTCTTCTCCAGGCGAGCCATGATTCTCTCTATTGTGTCCCCATAACACTTACTTCCTGTATTGTCAATACTGTTTTACATGCTAATGAAACTCAGAGGAATTCAAGTACCAGCTCATAATAAAAAGGATTATCATGCTGAATTCTTTCTTCTTCTAATACATAACACTATGTATGGAAAAGAGTAACTAATAGATAAATCTTGGCTAAATGAATTATGAATAAATGAATGACTTAATCTTTGAGAGATTATTATAATAGTAACAACAACAAGATAACTAATATAATTTCACTAATTTTAGAAAGCCCTGGAAGTTTAGGCTTCCAGATACTTATAGTCCTATCAGTTGTTTTATTGTACTATATTAGCAATTATCTTTTATCATTCCAGTAAAGACCAGGCTTTTATTTCATTTTTTTTTCTGTGAAAGGTAAATCAATTATGAAGATAAAAAATATGATGAACCCTGAGGCAGCAAGGGAACCATAGAGAGTTGAAGTCCTCAAGTCTTAGAAAACCGTGCAGATGAAGTCTGAGTAACCCATTAGTGAAGAGGGCGAGTCCCTCAAATTTGAGTTGCAGGGATAAGAGAATTGAGGAAAGAAAGCCCAGGTAGGTAGAAACCCAGTAGAAAAATGCACATACGTCTTTATGATAAAATTCCAAACATCTTTCATCACTATTTATTTTTATCTAAAACAAGTTAGCAGTATTTAGTCTCACATTTTCAAGTCTTGTATTCTTCCTTCATTGCAATGTTATAAGTTGGAAAGGAAAGCTGCCCATGAAACTGTTATGTTAAGCACTTTTCCACAGGAACTTATTGCTTTAATAAGTTGGGAAAATGCTCTTAAAGAAAAAAAATTGTCATTGAAGATTCATTAGAGGAAGAAAAAAAAAGCACCCATGTGATTCTCTATAGAATTCACACTTCTTTACCATGGAATGCTGAACATACCCTGAGGTCTGAACAAAGAGTAGGAGTAAACAGCTACTCATCACTAGAAAGAGAATTTTATGTTCTCAGGGACAGAGCACTAAGACAAGAGTACATAGACCAGTGTGTACTCTGACCGTTATTCCAATGTCCCAATGGACAGAAGATTCCAAGATAAACAATGCCTCACACAGGTAAGCACTCAATATATATATTTTTGAAGGGGTGGATAAACGTTTAGAAGAACTTTAATGTTCTTTAATAATACAGTATATTTTCCCCAGTATAGATCAAATTCTCACCTTATATGAGCTTATGGGAAATAAATAAAAATCACTTTATATCCAAGAAAATGTGCATATCAGCATAATCAACTGCCTTAGAACCGCAGGCCTCTTTAGAAGTTGTTTTATTTTAACTGTCTCTGTTTTTATCTATTGAAAAAACAATATGTAACGATACAGTAAAGTCACTTTATGGCCTCTGTGGAAAGATGTAGATATTTTCCCTGACAAGATTTTTTTTTCTGATTCACCTTATTCGCTAAAACTCATTTTTTAAGAAGCATATGAGACTCAAGATAATCAGCCTATGGTTAAAAAAATATAATACTCTTATAAGTCATGTGAATAGCAATGAAAGGGAAAAGATGTGATTCACTTTCCGAGCAGTGAGCATTCCTTTTGATTTCCTGGTTTCCCGCCACCTCTCTCCACTACTCCCTCCCTGCACCCTCCAAAAAAAATCCACTTTAGCTCAAGCTGGGCAATTTTTCCTCACCATTTTTTTTCCTCCGTAGACTACAAAGCTGGGATATTTTCGCATGAAGTTATTTTAAAGTTTCTTATCAACGTGGTAAGAGACAGCAGGTACAGAAATGGACTCTGTCTAGATGACATCTGTGCATAAAACCCAAATCAATTGCCCACTCACCTGATGGTCTCTCTAGATGATTGAAATGGCTTAAGCAAGTACATATGGGTTTAAAGAGCTATTCAAATTGACTGAAAAGCTGGTTGTCCACAGAGAAGCCATGTCACTTTGTTGACAAATAAGCATGGGCTGAGCTGTGGATGGGCTTCCCGAGGGCTCACTGGCAGAAGGAGAGGAAATGTCCGTGAGTGTGGGAATAATAAGAGAAGGCAGCATTCTCCCCATTTCTACTATTATATAAATGTTATATTTGGTAGGCTAGCTTCCTCCCTGACCACCCCCCAAGCAGTTCATAGACAATAAAACACCAGGAATCCCTGAAGAGTGGTAAAATGCTGACATGATTTAAGAAGGAAGACTCTGATAAGAAGATAAAAATCTAATAAACAGAGTCAAGAGAACCTTGGTTTGTCTCAGGCGCTTGCCAGTGTAAGCAAAACCCTCCCAAGGAAAACAAAAGGAGCCTTAATTGTTAAGGACATTCCACTCACAGACCATCTGAAGGAGAAAGTTAAGGCCGTGACCTCTGCAGACTGCAGTTATGAGAGCTCTGACAAGAAAATATTTGATTTGGTTCAAGAAGCAAAATCAGTCACTGGATTTTTTAATATCTTTTTTCTTCAATAAAAAAATTAAATAATGTATTTTGTATGTGCTTGAGAGTTGTGTATACCCGGTAAATATTTCTCCCACCCATGTAGTTTTTCTGTTTAACTTGGTCTTAATTTCTTCTTGGATTTTAATCAACCCCAGGAAAAGGTGGATTCGCAGGACCATTGATTTGCCTTTTTTAATTAACACAAAGCTCCCGAAGGCTAATCTCAAGTTTCACATGTGAATCTGCAAATATGTAAAGACATACATTTTCCTCAAGAACCAGAATGAGCATTTACAAAGCTGAGAGTTTATTGTTGAAGATTTAGGGAGTACTCAAAGAATGGACTGGCGTCTTTAAAATCTAGAACTGAGGACTACATAGAAAAATGCTTAAATGCACACAGGCTCCCAGGCTAACTCAAAAACAAAGCAAAACCAGACCTATAAAATGGTTGAAATCCTGAGCAATTCTGCTGCAACATTGATAAAACATATGTAATAAGAAATATTTTTATACTTATTTATGCTTTTGGTATTTAAAGAGAATAAGTAGAAAGAGGAGAAATGTTTTGTGAGATTTTGCAGGACTTTTTCAGCACATTTATAAGAGCCTCAATGTTTGCTGATGCTGTTTTTCATTATGATTAGCTTGATTTTAAAATGTATGGCTTTCTTTTTTTCTAGTACAAATGAGGGCTACATTTATTCTAATAGAACACATTTAACTTATTAAAAAAATAATATATATATATATATATACATATATATTTTTTTTCTCTCCAAGAGGGAACAAAAGGGGACAGCAGTATAAATTAGCAAGATCTGGAAGAAAAGAGAGTAGGAATAAGACTAGGAAGAGCTGAGGTAAGAACAAAATGGCCAAGGGTGGAAAGAATTGAGCAATTGAGCAGTGAGGAAGGAAAGAAAGACAAAAAAGCAGGCTGAGTTCCTTGGTCTTCTGCATCCTCAGGCCAAGTATTGGGGCGAGGGAAATACTAGGTAGAACAGAAGAATAGGTTTTGTGTTATGTCGGGGTTGAGAGCCTGGTTTGCAACTACTGCCTGCAGTATGTGCTTAGAACTGTAGATTGTGGAACATACATTTTTGAGCTCCCAGGACCCTGTCAAGAGAAAACTAGGGGCCAATAAGGTCATGCAGTTAGCTCTCCTATATGGCTAGAACTTTTGTTCTTTGAACTAAGCTCTTTTGTAAGAGCAAACATATTTAAAGCAGATAAGTTTTTTTTTTAATTGACCATATAGATTTCAAATTGAAGTAAAAATTCAACAACTATGTAATTAACGTGATGATATTAGGTAAGAAATGGTTTCCTTTGGGCATTTGGAATATTTAGTCTATCCACGTTGATCTATTAAGCGGAAGACCATACTTTATTTGGTAGCATGTAGACAAAGCCGCAAGAGCTCAGTCTTTAATAGCATGCCCTCTTCGAGCATGAGAACAGAAGGTCAAAATTACCTATCATAAACTTATTAGCAAAGTCTACCATTAGAATAAAGAAAATTAAATTATATAAAATTAAACAACTCTGAACCTTGACATCAGAAACATTTAATATGCTTGCTTTTATTCAGATTTAGATATCGTATACTTGGCTTTGCCTGAGCTAATGTTATCTTCCTGGGTAATAACATTTAGTTTAAAGAACTATATAATCACAAATACACTGTTTGGACAAACTATTTAGAAAGTGGACTAAGAGCTCATGTTTGAAGCCAGGCAAGCTGGGTTCAAATCTTGGCTCCATCATGTGCCAGCTATGAGACCTTGAGCAAATTACTTAACCTCTGTGACACTTGATTTTCTCATTTCTAAAATGAGGTAAAAATGACATTTATCTCAAAAAATGGCTAAGAGATTCAAACAAGTTAGTTTATGTAAAGTATTAACGGCAGCACCTAGCACATAGGGACAATTAGCTACTATTTTTTAATTATAAAAGTAATATGTCCATGTCAAAATTGTGTAGGATGCAGAAATATATCTTAAAAGAAGAAAATATCTTAATCATAACAGCTTGGAATGATCACCATCTTTCCTAGTTCTTATTCTATATGCATATTTGCTTTTTTTAAAAAAATTAAAATTAGCATATTATTCTTCTATTTATTTCTTTTATCCTCTTTCTCATTAAATAGCATATACATATATGCACACACATATGTTAACAAAGTTTAGTTAATCAAATCCGTTAGATGTTTGCAAATATATGCCATTATAAATAAAATATTTTTGTTTTTCCTATGTGCTTTGGGTGGTTAAAAATAAATATTGAACTACTTGTGGGGAATGCAAAATTTTTTTAAGTCATTACATATTATCCAATTTGACAGCAAAAGCAAATAAAAAAAGTTGAATTCCTTGAGATTCATTCAAATATAGGAGAACAAATGTGTCGATCCATTCCTGTCTATCATTTCTTCAAAAATCAATTCTCTAAATTTCTCAAAATTCACCAAATAAATGATTGAAAATCCAAGTTAGAAAGATTTGCACACATTAATGGATGAGTTTAACTAAAAACCAGTATGAACAGTTTGATTTTGGTAACAAAAATCTTAAGGAAATAAACATCTCAGTTGAATTAGCAATGTTTGAGTTCATTTGGAAGCTCTATTAATAACATCTAGAAGCATGAATTAAAATGGATAGATCCTGCCCCTCAAACAACCTATTTGGATGTTATGATGCTTAACGACATTTTCTACGGTGTTGTATAATGACTTCTGGGGTGAGATGGGTTCTGAGCTGTTCAATGTCATCAAACATCATGGATCATAAACAATTCTATCATCTTTACTTGAAATTAGGAATATTTATGACATTTATTTCAGTTGAAATATTTTAAACCTTTTAACCTGAGATTTCTTTCTAATTTCCAGGCTTCAGCTTGATTTCTCAAATAAAGCAGCTTTCACCTGTGTTTCAAGGAGACTGGACACTAAGCATTTCAGACCAGTATGAGTTAGCTGCATTTAAAAAATAAAAAAAATCTACAAGAGTCCCTTCCTGTTGTGTTTGTATTCTAAGTACTGTTCGAGTTTTTTCTTTTTTTTTCAACTTCAAGCAGTATACATTTTGTCTATAAAATAATAAAATTGAAAAAAAAACTTTTTTGGATAAAGAAGTGTTAAAAATAAAAATCAAATATATTTATAAAGACGGCGTATAAAGATAAAATGCAATAATAGATATAAAATTAGCACAATAGAATGCTTCATAGATCATCTCATTAATTAACTTTAGATCAAATTTATATTGTAACACAAAGTACTCTTATTGTCATTTTAAAGAAATATTCATTGTTACTTGACATTCTTTGACTATCAAAAAATGCACTGGAAAGGGAAATTTACTAAATAGGTCTAAAAAATGAGCACTTTCCAAACATGAGTCAAAAGGTTTATTTATTTATTTATTTATTGTCCATTTTTCTAGAGCAATAAAAGAAAAGATGTAGATAATATTCTATTTTATTTCAAAGATAATGGTTGCTATGGTAATGTCAAAAATTAGCGAAGAATTATAATTTTTCACTTACTTCAACTTCCAATATTTCATATATTTGAAGATGACAGAAGTTAAATGGTTGTTCATGTATTTCTTTATAGTGTGACAAACAGAAGCAAATTATATATATGTAATTTATATAGCTACAGCTATATGTATATAATAATATATATAGCTATATAAATTATATATAGAGAATTATATAGAAATGTATACAAATAAATAGAATCGTGTCATATGTTATTTTGTAATCTGTTTTTAAAATTATCAATAGATTAAAACTTCTTTTTCATTTCAAAACCTTCAGATTTAATTTTTTTTAGTATTTTTACTTAAAATGAATGAAGTCTTTTATTTTACATCTTGCTATAATAGCTGGTTGAAAAGTAAAAATGTCAATAATATATAATTTGGAGAGTTCATTAAAGGAATTTTGATTTCAGGTGAATACTGAATAATTATCTATATTGGATTAGCATCATAGGTAAGAAAATGTTTTACCAAAGCAACGCTGGCCCAAAGATTTGCAATCAAAAATTACTTGTTGGTACTGCCTGATTCCATAATTGTCTATTTTGCTTTGGCAAATAGAATAGATGATATTGCCATGAAGAGTTTCTAGAAGCAACTACTTATTGTGAAACACAAACTTGTGGGAAATCAATTTGAACAGAATTTAGACAGAATCTGGGAGAAGTATAGGCCACCTCAGTTCTATATGCCTCTTCTACCTCCAGCAGCCTGAACACATTTATCAGGCTGCTGTCTAAATGATATGTGACCCACAGTGTGGAAGAAATGTCTCAAAGGTAATGATCCTTATTCAAGTGGAAGCTGAAGGCCCTTCCCACTTTCACTGGATTTCCGCTAGCTGTATGTCCAAGAAATAGAAGTCTTCTCTAATTGCATCATGAGCTCATGATCCCGTATTATGTGCTATCAGAGCAAGCCTTCTGGCACAGAACATACCATGGTAACCTGTTGCCATTTTTTCCCTCCAAAAGTGGTAATGCCTTTGTGTCTATTGATCAAATCAAAATCTCCTTCACTTGCTTTTCTTCCCAAAAAGTTTCAAAGTACTACTGTGAAAAAATGAGATATGCATTTGCTTTCCCTGATAACCATGGAGAAGACAGGCATTGGTGTAGAGATATGCAAGAAAACAAAATTCCTTTGCCCAAAGACAAATGGAGGTGGAAGGGGAAAATGAAATGGCTTAAGACAGAATAAACTTCGATTCAGGTAAACAATCTGACTGATCTCTAACATATCGAACGCTGAAGACATTTACCCAAATTCTCATGCTCTGTATGAAGTCTTTACATCAAAACTCTACGAGAAAAATAATTTGCATTAAGGCTTTCCTGACCCTCCGGGTGGCACATTTTAAATTCTATAAACCAATTCATTCCTTTGCCTCTTTCTCCCCTCCCCCCCACTCCCTAAATGTGTATTCTTAGCTGAGGAAGAAGTCAGAGCCAGTTATTGTACACAAATCATCTCCTGGCTGAAGTTTTTGGTGGCAGCCAAGAGAGGAGAAGGGAAAAAAAATTAGAAAAATTTCAATTTCAGGACCATTATTATTTTCATTAATCATAAGAGGCGCTGTCACCCTGTCCTGATTCTTTAGAAGGAGATCTATTATACGGTCCATTTAGTCCAAGCCATATTACCTCATATGTTTTCCTGGCTGACCAAATAAGACTTAAGAGATAAAACAATTTACTGTTCATTATGATCCGTGTCACTGGAATCAATCTATTAACCTACATTAACTGGATATGTGACGATATCTCACATACACGCTTCCTCAGTTTGAAGAAAAGGCAAGAGAATGAGGAGGGGGCAGAGAGAGTGAGCAAAAAGGAGAGGGAAGGAAATCAAGGCCCATAAAGTGCAGCAGACGTATAATTTGCCAAGCGAATACAACTTCATTTTCCAGTGCCCACTGCTGCGCCCTCCACATCTTCACGCAGCCCCTGACCTGTAAAGAAGTCTAACAAATTGGCTTCTATTGTGGAGCCAAAAGGTGCCATCAAAGAAGGGACGGTTCGCTGGTCCTAAAGTATGATGGGAAATCTCAGGCTGGAATAAAGAGCTGCCGTTTTATGAAGTTAACCCATTAAGGTTAAAAGCAAGCGGGAAGCTCCAGCTGGTGGGGCAGCAGTACCAGGAGGTGAGGATCCCTCCAGCCCTCTCGTTCAAACACACAGGAAAGGCAGTGCCGGGTAAAACGAGAGACACACAAAGTTAAGATGAAAACAATCATCAATTTCTTATTTTAGGCAATACAAATTCCCCTGTTGTGTCCTTGGATAGCCCCTCTGTTTCATTCTGTCTCTCTCCATTCCTCCCTTTGCTCCTTCTCTCCCCTTGGATTAAGGATCATACGCACCTCAAGAAACAAGAATGAATCAATGAGCGATCTTCTTGATGTACCTCTGTATGGAAAAATAACCTTAAACAGTGGCAAGGCCAAGGTGATGTGTGTCCCCTGAGTGTGGCTCCTGCATCCCATTCATCCTGCATTTGCACCTGCTTGATAAGAGCTCATCTGGGCATTGGCACACGTGATGTAAATTTCCCTCTGAGACTCCAGAGCTCTGTTCATGGCTGCCCCCAGACCACAGGCAGACCCTTCCTACACGCGTCACTAATCCAGACCATCCAAGCTGCTATGGAATTGAGCATTGTTAATGCACAACCACAGCAGGTTGTGCCCAGTGTGGATGGGCGACCACCTGTTTCCATCCCAGGATGAAGGAAGAGATCTTTAAACTGTATTCATTCCCATTTCATGGGTGATTTGGTCCACTAATTACCATAGGAACCTGAGGGACAGGAATACAAAACTTTATTTATTCAACCTTCTCAGTACTAGGAAGGGGCAAAAACACCTGTTCAATCACTGTTCTCTAGCTCAGGGTATAACTGGTGTGCAAAAACCATGGGTGTGGAGCTGTGGGTAAGGAGTGGAGATGCCTTTCTTGGCAGCTGAGTACGAGCATACTGATATAACCTGTTTCGAGAACAGGAAGTGGGTGGCAGTCAGCGTTATTGGTACATCATTTCATTTTTAACTGGTGAAGGATTAGGAACACACAGATATTATGCACAAATCCAAGGAATGCTGCAGAAGTATAGAGTTATTTTGCGTGTTGGTGATATTATTACACTACATCATGGATTTTCATGGGTGTTTCTGAGACAAGCCAATGAAGTCATATTACTTTTGGTCATATCACTTATGGATAGAGAGTCTTTTCCACCTGAAGATGCAAGTGCAGTCTGTTTCTCATTTTTCCAGAATAAAAGGTAAACAAAGCTTTTGTTGTTGTTGAAATGAGAAAAGATAGCTTGAATTATATTTTAACCAAAACAAAACTTACTATTTGCAAACTTCTCAATTATCTTAAACATCCTGTATTAAAGTTTGATTTTCAAATCATGTGTTTCTCTTCATTCTCTTCACCTCTCTGTCTTCGTTCTCTGTGCACTGAACATAGAGAATATATGCTTTCATCTCGGTACTCACAGTGCCTGAGAGGGAACAGGAATCTCACAAATGTTTGTGGAATGAAGAGGGATTATCAAGTCCTTTCAGTAATGAGTGCAGGAGAGGCGGGCCTTGTGCAGGTCACTTGATAAGAATTCCTCATTAGCGTTTGGCTTGATCTTGATAACCATCTCCATCTGGGTTATGTTTGAAGCTCTTCTCATAAAATTCACCTGACTCCTTCTCCTTCTATTACCTTCCCTCAGAGTTAGTGTGTGTTAAAGCCTTTAGAAGATCTGCTTCAATGGGAAGGTGAACACTGAGTCATTGACGGCCACACCAGATGTTGTGTCCATAAAAGGGCAGCCTGTAGTCATGAGTATTTTAAATAATTTTATTTCTTTATTTGTATAGACTTCTTATGTTTAGAAAAGGCAAATTTAGGGAAAAAAGTTAAATTAAATATGTCAATTTATTCAACATATTTTTATTGAGTGCCTACTTTATGATAGACACTGTTCGAGGAACTAGAGATACAGTCATGAATAAAATAAAGTCCTTCTCTTCTTCGAACTTTTATTCCAGTGGGGTAGGGAGGCAATAACAAATAGGCAAATAGACAGCAAGCCAGGTGGTAATAAGAGAGCTCTGGAGGAAAATAAAGCAAAGGAAGAAAGATCTGAGCATCACCATGTATGTAGGGGCAAGAGTCAGATGAAGCTTATTGTATTTATTTATCTTCCAGATTTCTATTGCTGCACACTGAAACACCATAATACCTATTGGCTTGAAACAAAATTTGTTAGTATTTCTTGTGGATACCGTAGCTTAACTGGGCTCAACCGGGCAGTTTTCAGTTGTGGTCCTCACACAGTTGCAATCATACAGAAACTAGAACTTGAGTCATTTAAAAGAGTTAGTGAGATGAATATTAAAGATAACTTCTTTACTCATACTGCTGGGCCCTCAACTGGGATGGCTGGAACAGCTGGAGTCTGACCAGATGTCACTCTGTTCCATGTGACAATCCTGTGCTTCTTAGGATATGGGGCTACCCTGGGCTTCCTCATAGCACAGTGGGCTTCTTACATGGTATCTGACTTCCCTTAGAGCAAATGTTACTAGAACTCTGGACGGAAGCTGCATATCTGTTTATGATCTAGCCTTGAAAGTCATGAAGTATTACTTCCTCCATGCTGTGTTGGTCAAAAGCAAGTCACAGGGGAGAAAAAAGGGCAGAAGAATACACAAGGCATGAACAACACAAGATGTGGTTAAATGAATGATCATCTTTGGAGACTAGCTGCATCTGTGGATGAAGTGATGGCTTCACTGATAATGTGATATTTGAGTAGAACACCAAGGAACTGAGATAGCAAGTCATATGGATACCTCAAGGAAGAGATTTCTGAGTAGGATGAATAGCAAGTTCAACCTTCTGAGGTAGGATATATTCCTGAAGCACCTGATGAAAATAAAGAGGCCAGAGTGGCTGGAGTAAAGTGAGATTCGTGGAGAAAATAAGGATTAAAGGCAGAAAGGAAGTGAGGGGACACTTAACTAATAGCCTTAAGGGATATTGTCAGGACTTTGGGTTTTGTTTTGAGTTATATGAGAAACCAATTGACAATTTTAAGCAAAAGAATAATATGATCTGACTTTTGTCTGGATTGTTATATTGAGTAACTGCTGAAGATGAAAGAGCGAAAAAGGTAGAAGTATTACAACCATCCAGGCAACAGAAAATGGAAGCTTAGATCAGGGTTGTAACAGCTGTAAGAAATACAGCTGACCCTTGAACAACATGGGTTTGAATTGCACAGGTCTGCTTATACAGAGATTCAGGGATTTTTTTTTTTTTCAACCAAACTGCTATTTTGGTTGGGGATCCACAGAGGACTAAAGTACACCTGAATTTTGGCATCCATGGGGGGTCCTGGAAGCAGTGCCCCCCACATATACTGAGGAATGATTGCAGTCAGATTCCAATTTTATCTTAAAGATGGAACCTTTAGAATTGCCTGATAGACTGATTGTGGTCCAAGACAGAATGAGAGGAATTAAAGATGGCACCAAGTTGTTTCTTCTTTCCTTCCTCCCTCCCTCCCTCCCTTCCTTCCTTCCTTCCTTCCTCTTTCATTTTCCTCCCTCCTTCCCTCCCTCCCTCCCTCCCTCCCTCCTTCCCCCTCTCTCTCTCTTTCTTTCTTCCCTGAGCAAGTGGAAGAATGGAACTGCCGTTTTTAAAGATGGGGATGGTCATATAAGCTATAATTTGGGTGAAAGGATCACCAGGAGTTTGATTTTGTATATGTTAAGTTTAAGATCCCTATTAGATATCCAAGTTGAAATGAAAAACAGATACTTATGTATAAAAGTGTCTAGTTCAGAGGAAATTCCCAACCAGAAATATACATTTGGGCGTCATCAGTATATTGGTGGATTTCTTGAGATTAAGTAGAGTTAGTGTAGATAGAGAAAAGGTTTGAGGACTGATTTCTATGACTTGCTAATATTTAGAAGCTAAAGACATGAGTAGGAACCAGTAACTGTAAAAAAAAAAAGTGGCCACAGAGGTAGGAAGAAAATGAGGAGTGAATGAGATCTTGGAAGCCAAGTAAAGAGAGAGTCTCAAGGAAGGAATGATTGATTAGTTAAGTCAGCTCAAGTGAGTTGAGGATTGAGAACTGATGTTTGGATTAGTACTGTAGAAACCATTGATGACCTTGACAAGGGCTGTAGTGGATGATGAAAACCTGATTATAGTGTGTTAGAGAGAGATTAGGAAGAAAATAATTGTAGATAGTGATCATAGACTACTCTTTCTGGGTGTTTTGTAACAAAGAAGGAAAACTGTTAAAACCTCTAACAGAGGGATTGCCACCCCTGGGCCAGGGACCAGTAGCGGACTGTGACTTGTTAGGAACCAGGCAGCAAAGCAGAAGGGGAAGGGTGGGCCAGTGGAGCTCTGCTTTCCATCAGATCAGCAGCAGCATTAGATCCTCATAGGAGTGTGAACCCTATTGCTAACTGTGCATGTGAGGTATCTGGGTTATGCAGTCGTTATGACAATCTAATGTCTGATGATCACCATCCCTATCCCCACTATCCATGAAAAAATTGTCTTCCACAAAACCAGTCCTTGATGTCAAAAAAGTTGGGACCACTGTTCTAAGGGATATGGGATCGCATGAAGGATAATTTTGACAGACATCAAAATATGCTGTAAAACTGTCCTTTTTTTTATTTTTTATTTTGAGTTGGAGCTCACTCTGTCACCCAGGCTGGAGTGCAGTGGCACACTCATGATCACCCCAGCATCGACCTGCTGGGCTCAGGTGATCCTTCCATCTAGCCTTCCAAGTAGCTGGAACTACGGTGTGCACTGCTGCGCCCGGCTAATTTTTTGATTTATTATAGAGATGATACCTCGCCAAGTGGTCTAGGATGTTCTCAGACCCGTGAACTCAGGCAATCCCCTCACCTTGCCCTCCCAAAATGCTGAGATTACAGGCTCGAGCTACCATGCCTGGCCTATAAAAGAGTTCTTACAGCTATTTGGGTCTCTTCCTTAACTGTTGTCATGACATTAATTGAACACCTGCCTATAAGCTTTGTTATAACCAATGGTTTTCTACAATTATCTATATCTTCACATGGTTCCTTACTAGTGTTTTTCGTGTTTCTTTTTAAACCTATTAGTGAACCAGTCCTAGGTAAAGAAGTGAGGTCATCCATGACAAAGAGTCTCATCTTGACATATCATCTGAGGACAGAGTATTCTCACCATTCCTAATTCCAACCCATTTCTGCAAGTCCAAGACTTAGAAAAGTGAGATGGTGGAAGTTACTATTCCTGGTTGAAGTAGTGCAGAATACATGTCCAAGGTATCAGCTGGTTGATTCTGCAGAACTGTTGGGATGGGTGAAGTCAGGGGAAGTGAGAAAACCCCCCTTTCGTTTTCCATGCCACTGCTTTGAATGGTGACCTTATATATAATGTCTCAGAAGCTATGTATTCCAATTTTTCAACATAAAAATGTTGGCAAGAGCCCAGCCTCTGGAGCCAGATAATCTAGATCATTTCACTTACTGGCCACATGTCTTCGACCATGAACGTCTACTCTTTGAACCTCTGCTGTCTCATCATTAAGATGGGAATAGTAATGCCAGCTTCTCATATTGTTGTGGTGAAAAGCAAATGAGCTAATACATGCAAAATACTTAATATAGTAAATGCATATAGAATGTTTTCCACAAACTATAAGATTTGTGTGTTTATAAGGAAAGTATTAACATTTCATTAATGGGTGAAAATTTCTGATGGGACTTACAGGGTTGCCAACATCTGTTTGTATCTCAAGGCAAAATCGTCAGTCAAAAATTTTGATCTTTATACAAAATTGCAGCAAAGTTAAACTAAAAATTTTCCTTCAACTGTAAAGCTTAATGATTCTGTGGCTTCCATCTTATGGGGTAGAGATAAGAAAGTAAGCACTAAGTAGCTAGATTATGGACAATATTGTCAGCAATTCTCCAGTTTCATAGCTAAGGAACTATTTATTCATGAAAGCTTCTAATTGAAGACTTGAACAACTACTCTATTAAAAGCATTGTGGGGTACCCAAATGAAGGCAGGATGGGTAACCAAAAGGCCTGAGTCTCAGTTTTAAGCTCGTCAAAAACTTATCTTCTGAAAGTTCATTTCTCTCCTTGGTCTTAGAGTTTCAATATATAAAGTGAGAGAATGGGCCAAATCAACAAATTCAAACAGAGCTAAACAGTTTGCCCAAGGGAGAGGGATTGGGAGAGGATACCATCCACCTTCTTTGTTTCAATCTTCTCATACTGTTGTGGTGAGAAGGATGAGATCATACATGCAAAACACTTAACATAGTAAATGGTATTTATTTTGTAGAGAAGCACTGCTTTTTTCTGCTTTGTATATTGGGTTTCCATGTAAGGGTTTGTTAGAAGGCAAATTTTTACCATTAAAATACATTTGGAACATTCACTGGGCCAGACATATTCTTAAGTTCTTTTTAGCTTGAAACATCTATGAATCTGTTACTAAGCACCAAAGAGATAAGCACACGGAATAGAAGAAAAAATGTATATAAAAATGTATTACTGTGAGGGCTTGACTCATATTCACAGGTAGAAGCAATAGTTAAAAAAAAAAAGTTATAGTTTCTTCTGGGAATCCTGAAGCTTCCTTGCCCAACACACTCCTTCTGTGTGCTCTTGTTCACTTCTCATTGTGAATGGAGAGGGAAAAGTTGATTAGTGGGAGGTAAAAGGTAAAATCGTGCAATTAAGAGCAAACCTTAATTTTTGGAGGTGGGGAAACTGCACCCTGGGGACTCTCAAGCAGTTTGTGTCTTCTAGGTGGAGACTGGAATTTGCCTTTTAGACAGACCCTTTATTTATAATGGAAGGGGTTACTTTGGTGAGACCTTTGAGTTAACCTTTTGTTCCTTGAAGGAGTTTCAGTGCTTCAAAGGAGATGTTAAGCACACTGACTAGTAATGAAAATCGGAGTTTTGTAAAGCTGTGTTCCAGGGGAAGCATGAGTAGATCACCACTTCTGGTAATAGTTGTGGCTTTTCACACTTTTCTTCTCCTTCTTCCCCCTCAATGTCTGGTCAAGTCTCAAAGGTGATGTGGGAGATTACAGAAAGCAGTATGCAGGCCTTCCCAGAGTCTAGAGAAGACAACAGCTATGACTGGGGAACTCTGATCTTAAGAGTAACTAACAGAGCATAAGTTTCATGAAAGAAAAGGCCGCCATGTTGACAGTTGCGTCTTTAGCTTTTAAAGACCTCAGAGAGCACTGAATGACTGCCTCCATGCCAGGAGCTGGGAGAACCTTGGCAACAGTGAGAAGCAGAATGGATTTGTCACATGGCATGACAAGGCTGTAACTTAGGAGCCTGTGGAAAAAGCTGCAGGACAAATGGAGGGCAGTTAATGTAGGTGGGCTTGTGCCTGCAATATTGAACACAAAAGGGACGGCGGTCTTATTCCAAACTCACAGATGGATGGGGCCATTGATATATACATTAACTGAGGAAAGATTCAACCCTAGATGCATAGCTACAAAAAAGTCCATCCATCAGGACTTCAAATAAGCAATTTAATTGCCCTTAGATTCTAGCACTCCATGGCACACTCTAGTCTTGGAGAGGAAAAAATCTCTAGAAATGACATCTTGCTGGTTTATCTCCCTCATGGTTTGATACTTTCTATGTGTCCCATCAAAGTTTCTCTTGATTTAAAACCAACTAAATGTTTCAAAAGAAGTATTTTGCTGGTGATTAAAAACTACTCTTTTTCTTGCTTCTCTCCTTTTTTGTTCCTCAACTCCAACAAAATACTTCACAGACTCAAGGACAACAATTTGATAATAATTCGGCAATCCTTAAGAAAAAGAGCATGGTAATCTGGTGGTTTAGCTCAATACCTGGCACATACTAATGGCTTAATATCTGAGAATTGCTATTTTTGCCATTCTTGTTCTATATCTGTGCTGTCCCTTATATAACCACTAGCCACATGTGGCTATGGAGTGGTTAAAATGGGGTTACTTCAACTGAATTTTTAATTTTATTTAATTTAAATGAATGTACATGAAAACAACTACAGGATAGTACAAGTCTAGGCCCATTTTTTCTGGGCTGAGGATTGAGGCATTCTAATTCTTTAAACCTGTGGTTATGAAACGTGCGTCAGATCAACCTGGAGGACATGTGAAAATACAGATTGTTGGCCCCATCCTAGAGTTTTGGATTTTGTATTTCTAGGGTATGGCCTGGGAATTTGCATTTTAACAAGTGATGCTGCTATTTCTGAAGCCACTGCTTTAGAGTCGTCCATCACTCTCAATTATAGGTGCCTACTGGAATTCCATGAAGAACTGATACCCAGGCTATTTCCCAGAAAAAAATTAAACCGGAATCAAAGCTCCAGGTGGTTTCTTTGTACAGCCAAGAACTCAGTAAAATTCTTAAACCAGGCAGTATGTTGAATTAGGTCAGTACTTTTCAAACTTTAGTGCGCTCATGAATTACCTGGGAATCTCGAGGAAAAGCAGATATTACATTGATTAGGAGTAGACGGTCCCAGAAACCAGCATTTCTAACAAGCTCCCAGGTAACACGGCTGCTACTAGTCCAAGGATCACACTTAGGGTATCAAGGGATTAGATAATCCTTGAGGTTGATTCAAATCTTTAGATTTTGCGATTCTAGAACAGGACAGGATGTCTGCAGCCTGGCATACTCCCAAAAGTCTAATGCTGCTGGAGGAGAAAGAGAGTGCAACACATAGAGTGATGACAAAATTGTCTTGTTCTGGGAAGGAAGAAAGGCAAGTGGCCCACTCAGGGCAGCTGGATCCTTGCCAGAGCTGCCAACTGTGAATTATGCAGGCAAGCTCCTTCCTTGGGGGAGGTGGGGAAGGTATAATCAGACTCCCTGCTATCGATATCCTAGAAAACCCCATGTAGAGTTCAAAACAGAAAAGAGACCTCCACTGGTTGCCACGAGTGGCCAGAGGGAGCTGGAGATCAGACAGCCCTAGGGTTAAACAGGGCAGTTCCAGGCTCAGAACTGTCAAGCTGTCCAGTGTTAGGATCCTTTAAATGAAGAAAGAAAAGCGAACGTTGAAGGTCCTATTACATGATTGGATAATAACCAAGGGGCATTACAGTACTTGTAATGTCAAATATAAAGAACATTTAATGGTTCTTTTTCTCATTCCAGGTCAAAGGTGAGTTACAATTGAGGCTTCAGAGTTAAGCAGTTAGATAGTGAGGTAAAGAGAAAAAGAGATTGTACCAATCCACGAGGGAGCATCCCAGGAAATCTGCAGCAGCATGGAAGTTCTTCTCATCAGCAGTCTCTGCAGGGGAGGGGATGAGCATGTGAACAACTGGAAGTTAAAAATTCTATCAATACAATTTCTTTGCAAAACTATACATAGCTGCTTCCCAAAGTGCCTGCCACCAGTACCCTGCAATCATGTCATCAAAAAGGAAGAAAAATATTTATTTTTATACAGTTGTAGCCCATTGCCATGAAAGGAAATACGTTGAATAGCAATGTTTACCTTGTGGTCCATATAACTTTTATTTCTTCTACCAAAAGAAGAATAAAAAGTTAAACCATCCAAAACAAAGCACCTTTTCTGAATTTTAAGTAGACAACCAACTAGGCAGCATCAGGAGCTGTTATAAATGGGTACTCAGCAGTAATTCAGATAAACCAAGATGGATTTCTCCAAATGTGTTTGCTTAGAAAACCTTTTAATTCTCTCTCTCTCTCTCTCCTCTCTCTCTCTCTCTCTCTGTTTCTCTGTCTCTCAAACACACACACACACACACACACACACACACACACACACCACGTGCTCTGTTACTAAAGAAATGATATTATAATAATCCAGGATGTCAAATAGAGAAAAAGTGTATAAGAATGCAAAAAGTGTTTAAAGATAGAACTCAAGTAAATTCTTCAGCAACCTTTCTTTCTGCTGAATTTGAAATTTCAGAAAACAACATTTCTTTCTTGTCTCCAGTAAAAATGACTCCACTTGTTCTTTTTCAGGGACACCCCCCCCCCAGGGTCCTGTCCCAGAAAAAAAATGAATAATGATGCTTTATTTTTCTCAAGAAGTTCACGATGCTTTAGCAAACTGATCTCATAAATCTTCAAAACTCCCTTGAGACGTAGAAGGCAACAGTTTCACACCCCCCACCCCCATTATACAGGTGAGGAAACTGAGGTGTACAGGTGAGGAAGGATGACTTTCCAGGGCTTTTAATTATAATGCATGGAAAAACAGATTTTTTTAACTTCCCAAGTCAGTCCCCCAAGTGCATGCATGCCCTGTATTTTGTCAATATCCACAAGGATAAAGTACTAATTTCAAGAGTTCCAGAAAATGTCTCCATCTCTTAAAAAAATAAAAGTATATAAATATTACACAACTAAATTACCTAAATAGTGACCCAATGATGTCGATGTCTGCTGATTGCATATGTACAATTAATATGGCTTTAGGAATTTGCTTGAACACATCATTTAATGTGTTTTGGAAAGACAAGTACCTATGCAAATCTGTAGGTCTCCAGACCGAGCTGAAGTCCCTCTTTGTCCAGGTCTGTCTTGAGGTCATGAAGAAAGATGCAGATGTATATTCAAAGCCATCGAGTGATATAACTGGCACCTCAGTGACTAATCAGTGGTCCTTTGCCTTTTGTATTTGCCCTGTTTAATCCATCTCTAACCCCCACAGTGTTCAATTGCACACTAGAGAGGGGCGAGACTCACTGAGAAGCAGGAGCACTGAGCAAGCAGACATCACGGGCATGTTCCCCTTTCCTCCTTTGATCTTGACCTTTATTTGATATATTTACATTTAGAAAATAGTAGAAAGTTTAACACTTGAACTTGGACTTCTCATGATTAGGCTCAAAACACGGTTGTTGGCTTAACCATTAATATAATGATAAATTTCTGACACTCCATAAGTCAACCTACTCAGGATCTTAAAGCAACATAATGACATTCTTCTTCCTGCTGGGAGCTAGGGGTGGCTTATTTGTCAGAAGATAGGTAGCTTAGGATGCTTTAGACTAGTGGCACCAAAGATTATCAGGAAGAATTTGAAGGCGGGCAGCAGAAAAATAGAGGTGAATTGAGCTGGTATAAATTTCTCGGCTGATTGAGCATTTAAAGATTCATCTTTTCTCCCACATCTAGTCCTAAGGCAGAAGATACTCATTCAACCAACAAAATATTATTTAGTCCTCATGCATCTTTTTTTCTCTTTTGACCAGTTTTGATACTATCTAATCAATATCAACCTTCCTTTAACACAGCTTGTCAGAGATGCATCTTGGCGTATACAAAGGAAGAAGCTTAGCAGTCCCATTTTCCTCTCAGTTTGGGGATCCCTGGCCTCAGGGTTAATACTTCTAGTCCTGTACTTCCCTGCTTCATAAGGAAGCCCACTCCAGTTTCTGCTGCTGGAATTCTTTTATTTGGAGCCCAAATCTCTTTTCCTGTTGATCCCACTCATTTACTTAGTTTAGTCTACTGGAGCTATATAAATCTCTTCTATCTTTCAAGTATTTAAAAGGAGCAGTAAGCTCCCCCGGATGTCCCCCAACCATATCTCTGCTCAAATGTTTCAACTGTCATCCTTTCACTACTTTTTCTTAAGTCAATTCTTTGGTATGTTAAGCATTAATATAAGGAAAATAAAGGACAGCTCTTTTTAATTAAATATAGAGTTAACTCACCAACTTAGACTCACACACTATTTCTCAGGAAGATCACAAAGGAATAACATGGCTATTGGAAAACGACATCTAAGCTCTTTATAGCTAAGGAAGATGAAAGGAATATTTCCAGCAGGGTGGGGGCTGGAGATGGCTCAGGCTTAAAAGGACATGGGGTAACTGATACTGAATTTAAACAAAACTGGAGAATAAAATGACTGGAAAAGAAAGATAATTATGTCTTACAACAATTACCCTGGTTATGAAGCAAAATTAGCATAGTCCTTTCTAATTTAAATGTGTTGAAAGTAGCTGAGCATGACAGCAGAAAATTACAAAGGTTTAGGACATAGGCTTTGGTTAAAGTGATGGCAATCGGATTATTGTGGCATTTTATTCTGATAGCAATGATTATAAGTTACATATAAATATTAACTATTTAATGCTAAGGGAGGTTTTACTTTGCTGGCAAGTATAAAGTCATTCTATACTTGAAGTGAGTTTTGTGTATTTTGTTTTTATTTGGTTTAAACTTGGTTTGTTTTAATTTATCACTCATAGGTTCAGTGACTTTTTAGTGCTAGATACTGTTTCTTCCCTCCCTTTCTTCCTTTCTTCTTTCTTTCCTTCTTTTCTTTCTCTTTTCTAATTCCCTTTCTTCGCTTTCTTTGATTTCTTTCTCCATCTTTGGATCCAAGAAGAATATGAGGAAGTCTTCTAAACGGAAGTTCTTACAAGAACTTTTTTCAGCTTTACCCACCTTCCTTTAGTGGAACTAATTCCAACATGTCAATTTCCAATTCTACTAAAGCTTCATTTCCAATCTAAAGTTCCCTAAGCTGCATTACCATCTTTAGTTCACTTTGCAGCACCGTTTTCTCAACTGTAGTGACTGTGTAACACTGACCCATTAAAATTACTTGGCACTTTTTTATGTATCCTCATATCACTATTTTTATGAAGGAGAATTCATCTGCCAATATTTTGTGTATTACCCTCCCCACTCATCTAATCACACAAAGTAAAACATACTTAAACGCTATTTCATGGTTTGAGAAAAAAAATTTCATTTTCTGTGTAGACAAAATTTTAAAAAAATAGGCTCAGAGTAAAAAGCAAACATTAATCAAGAGTTAATGATTAGATGAGCTGTGTAGGCAGCTTAATTAATAAAAGATTTAAACCAAGGTTTATGAATCTCTGCACTTTAACATTTTGGTTTAGATAGGTTTTTGTTTTTGTTGTTGTAGGCCTCTGTCCTAGGTGTTGTGAGACATTAGCAGCATGATGCTATAAGCTAATTCCCCTCCTCAAGACATCTCCAGACATATCCAGATATCCTGGGGGAACAAATCATCCTCAGCTGAAAACCACTGATTTAACTCAGCCAAAAACAGTCTTCAATAGTGGGGAAAATGACACACAATAACCCTAGTTTTCATAGGATTTTTTTGTCTGCTACACATGTCCAGTTATTGGCAATGATAACTTATAATGGTCTGAATCAACTAGCAAAAAAATGTGTTGCACTACTAGTAAGAGAGAAAGGAAATAGAAGTTTAGCTATGACAGAAGCCTATTATCCTATTTTTTTTTGAGTTGGAGTCTCACTCCGTCACCCAGACTGGAGTGCAGTGGCCACTCATGGCCACTGCAGCCTCGACCTGCTGGGCTCCGGCGATCCTTCCGCCCAGCCTTCCAAGTAGCTGGAACTACAGGCGCCTGCCACCCAGCCCAGTTAATTTTTTTATTATTTATTTATTTATTTATTATTTTTGAGTTGAAGTCTCACTTCGTCGCCCAGACTGGAGTGCAGTGGCACGCTGCCGGTCACCGCAGCCTCGACCTGCTGGGCTCCGGCGATCCATCCGCCTCAGCCTTCCGAGTAGCTGGAACTACAGGCGCGCGCTACCACACCGGCTAATTTTTTGATTTATTGTAGAGATGAGGTCTCGCCAAGTTGCCCAGCCGGGTCTCGAACCCGCGGGCTCAGGCAGTCCACTCACCTCAGCCTCCCAAAGGCGCGGGATCACAGGCTGAGCCACCGAGTCCAGCTATTCTATTATTCTAAAGAAGTCTAGAAATGGGCCTATCACTGCTTGTGGGCTATATGGTACTGTCAGGGGCCTGAGCTCTATGTGTCTTTTTGTTTCATCATCTTTAGAGCTTGATTCATGATCCAGCTCCCATATATGTGTGGAGTGCAAGCCGGGTTGCTCAAGTTCTTTACTGGAAGCAAGAACAAGGACTGATGAGGCAAAAGAGAGCAAAGGATATGGACAAAGAAACTCCCTACCAACTAGAAACCAGAAGGAAGGCTAGGCAATATATTCCTCAGAGGAACTATTGTTCAGTGTTTCAACTGTAAGAAAAAAAAGGAGAATGTATATTGCATTAAAACTAATAGAGTCTCCCATTTATTTCTACTTCTTTGTATCCAGGCAAATACTTCTTAAATATTTGCTATATACTAGACATTCTGTTATGACTGGAGATAAAATGTATAGAATGAACTTTGCTATCTGGAAGCAAATGATCTATAGAGTTGGGCAAGAATGACATGCTATTGTTATAAACGTTACTGTTTAAATGCTACTGAAATACAGAAAATACTAAGCTTTTTGGAGGCAAAATGCATTTTTCTATTTTACTAATACTTATAAGTGATTTGGTATACAGCATGTGCTCACTAAACCTGTGGGGACAGATGCACTGTCTTTTCTGGGATCCATCAGCCTACTTCAGACACTTACATAAATTAGTCCTCACATGAATTTCTGAAATCTAAATAATAGCATAGCTATAAGAGTCAAAGCTAGTCAGTTTCCACTGCAGTTTAGTTTCACAGATTATTATTTTAAGCCCAGGTTGCCAAAAAATGTGATCGTATGTAAAGTCCTGCATAATTTTGATTTCCATATGAAGTGAATTCAACTCCATTGATAAATATTTGTGCCAGAAAGGCCAACTGCTCAAATACTTTTATTTATTCAATTATTTCTGCAATAAATTATATGAATTTGGCGTTACAACTTTACAAGTTTGTCAAAAAACAAACCGGAGCGCAATGGTTCCTCCAGAATCTTATTTTTATAATCTTATTTTTGTCTCTATATCCAGCTTTCTATGTACATAAGCTCTGTGGTGGGTGAACAATTTAAAGTCATTTCAGAGGAATCTAGAAATCAATGCAATTGAGGAGTAAACAAATTCATTTCAACCATATTAACCTTAAATGTGACTCTGATTTCTGCAGCACCGATGCTTACTCACATGCGTACAAACTCATCCAGAGACACATAAATAAGAAACTGTCAAAAATATCCCTATTATTATCCAGTATCATCCAGTCAGTTCAGAAAACAATAACAATTGAAATATGTCTGTGCTAGAAGACACCTTCCTTTTATTGCTTTAAAAGATATTTCTCTGTGGTTTTCTTTTGCTACAAGACAGCAATGGGCAAAGTTAGGAATTTTCTATTTCTTTTGTGAACCTAAACTGCCCAGCTCTCTTATCGGCATTGTATTAGTAAACCCTACTCTGAGATTTTGAATTTCTACTGTGACTCAAAGGTCATTAAAAGAAAGGTCTTAAGGACTACAAGTTTCTTAACATCCTAGCTTTATGTGGTTTAATCTCTAGATGTAAATTGGCAATGAAGCTCATTCCCAACCCCTTCCCAAAAACAAAAACAGCCAATGCATTTTTAGCTCCAAAAACCATTGTAGGCAAAATAACCATTATATCTACTATTATTTAGAGTTAGAAATAAATATGTCTTATGGACAGCAAAATTTATTCACATTTGACAATTCTTGAGAATCAACAACCTAAAGATATTTAGAAAATGACATGCACAATTCACCAAACATATGTACTTAGTAATTAAGCAAGTATAGCAATTGGAAGTACAGCTAATATTAGTGAAATGAGGAATAATTGGTAGAAAGTTGACGACATCACCAGGATCACCAGGCGTGGTGGCTTATGCCTGTAATCCCAGCAGTTTGGGTGGCGGAGGCAAGAGGATTGTCTGGGCCCAGGGGTTCAAGATCAGTCTGGGCAACTTGGTGAGACCTCGTATTTACAATAAATAAAGAAGTAAAAACTTAGCCAAGAGGGGTGGCAAACACATGTAGTTCCAGCTACTTGGAAGGCTGAGGTGGAAGGATTGCCAGAGCCCAGAAGGTCAAGGCTGCAGTAGCCATGGTGGTGCGACTGTATTTCAGCCTGGGTGTCAAAGTGAGACTGATTCAAAAAGAAGAAGCAGAAGATATTTGACTTGAAAGTTATATATACCCATGAATGTAGAAAGCATTAAGATGAATATGTATATCCATTGAATCTAATATACTTCTACCTGCATTAGTTAAAAACCATTATCCAGTAGGATGTTTTATTGGTATGTTTTTTGCATTATCTGAATGGTCTGCTGCCATTTTATATTCCGTACTATTAGTGCCAACGTGAAAAAGACCAAACAGCCAGCATTTAACAGGTAATGTTTGTATTATATTAATTCCTTCTGCATCCTTTAGGGCCTGCCTTTTAGATGGAAGCCCCATGGAAGTTAAACTTCAGGTCCAAGCCCAATGTGGAGGTGAGGAGAAGAAGTCAATTCACAGGAGCAGGGCATGAGTGGATTGTTTTAGCTGGAGCGAACATTTCCCAAGAAACACATTGTTTGGCGTTTGAGTCAGTTTACCTAAGAAGAGGTTTAAGCTTTATAATTTGATTTTTTTTTAAAGTTTTGTCTTATTTCCTCCTTTGAATTCTCAAGGTAGCTCTTCAACCCTCCATTTCTTATTTCAAGAACCCTAATAAGGTGTTTCATTCCAGTACAATTTGATGTTTAAATATTTTGAAAATACTGAAAAAATGGGAGCTTGATTTGATTCGAGTTTATTTTTCAAGATACTAGTCTAGATCTTAATAAACTTTTCATTTCAGAACAGTTTTATATTTACAGAATTATTATGAAGTAGTCCAGAGAGTTCCTACATAGGCTTTACCCAGATTTCCCTATTATTGTCATCTGATATGACTATGATACATCTATCACAATTAACGAACCAATAATGACCCATTATTATGAACTAAAGTCCATACATTATTCAGGTTTCCCTTTTGCTCTTTTCTAGGACCCCAGCCAGGATCCCACTTACATTTAGACATCATGTCTCCATAGCCTCCTTTAAATTAAGCCAGCTTCTACACTTCCCTTGCTTTTGATGACCTTGCAAGTTTTGAGTATTTTGTGGAATTTATTTGTGCAAGTTATTAAGTATTTTGTGGAATTTTCCTCAATCGGAATCTGTCTATATTTTTTTTCCTCATGATTATACTGGAGTTGTGTGTTTTGGTGAGAAGAACAGAGAGGTGAAGTGCCATTCTTGTCACATCACATCAAGGGTATGGATTATCAGTATAACCTATCTCTGGTGGTGTGAACTTTGATCACCTGGCTGAGGTAGTGTTTGTCAAACTCCTTCACTGTAAAGGTACTGATTTTCCACCCTTTTCATATTATATTTATGAAAGGAAGTCACTATGCACAGCCTACACTTAAGGGTGAGGACGTATGCTACCTCTTCTAAGGACGAAGTACCTACATAAATAATTTGAATTTTTTCTTTATGGGAGATTTGTTCTCTCTCTCTCTCGCTCTCGCTCTCGCTCTTGCTCTCGCTCTTACTCTCATTCTTGCTCTTACTCTCATCCTCATCAGTTCAGCTGGCTTCTGGGCCCTCTTTAAGTCGACTTCTGTGTCCTTTTGACATATCTCTGTCAATGTGGGGCTGTATATTGATTATTCCTTACTTTCTAGCACTATAACTTCATCCTGTATCTGCTCTAGTCTTTGAAACAGTCATTTCTCCAAGAAAACATGATTCTTTTTATTGAAAGTGGTACTAAAACCCAAGATCTGAGTGCTAGGTCCTAGAGTTTTTAAAATATTGCCTTGTATATTACTATAGGATAAATGGTTCATGCCGATTAATCATAGCAGATATTCTTAAAAGAACTGAACCATTATTAATGGTTGCCCTGTGCATTCTTATCCTAATATTTGTTCAAAGCAACTATGTTATGCAAAATTGTAGTATATTTTCTAGATGAGAGACTTTGTTTTATCTGTCATTTTTATCTTAGTGTCAAAAATACCTTCACTTTCATAAACACAGTGGAAAGAGGTGGGGCAGGAGTAAACTAAAACATCACAGTATGAAAGCAGAATAATGAAAACAGGTTCATATTAGAAGCATGCAAGGGTTTCCTTACAACGTCCTCATTCAAATTGTATAACAAATTCTTCAAAAGAAGAGTGTTCTAGTGTTGAATTCTAAAATGGGAAAATAACTACATTTTAAGAGGCATATAGAAGGGGTACCATATCTCTCCTTTAAGAACACACATATTTATACATGAACATATGAAATATTATATTCAGCAAATATTGATGTGCCTACCATGGATAATTCAGACTATGGGTGTGTATGTTTGTATGTGTGTGTGTGCACACACATATATTCACATACACACACAGTCTGAAGAATCACAAGTCCATGATCTTTGTTTCCCTTACTGTTCATTTTCTCACTGATTTTTATGCATACACTCATTTGCGTTGTTAGGGGGAGAAAAAGCTGTACATAAAAACAGATTATCTTTTAGAGCACTCCAGGGTTAGTTTCATTTTTCCCTCTTCTTTTTATGAAGAAAATGATAGGAAACATAAACCGGCGCCCTTAAAGAAGAAAATGCTTGAAATGAAATAAGTAAGCTTTCAAAAAATACGCAAAACACGACAGGGAGACCTCCAGCCTGGCGGGAGGGCTGGGGGTAAAATGAACACTATGTACATGTGCCTGGTATATCTTCAGTACTTAAAAAAAGATAAAAGTGATCTTGAAAGTGAATGAAGTTGACTCTCAAAAAGTGGGTTTTAGATGTTGAATATTTAATTCACTGATAAAAGGAACCTGATTTCCTGCACACGGCTGCCATAAAAAAAAAAAAAAAGCACATCTTAAAAGAGAAGCAATGAGCAGAAACTGACCTTTCTGTGAGCAAGCAGATGAGAGAAGGTATTTGGCTAATCCCAGCTGTCTCTGATTGGCCAGACAGCACCGTGTTGAAAATGTCTCCATCTGGGCTAATCTGCTCTCAGTTGGATGAGCTGAGGCCTTCAGAGTTAACCTGACATTTAACAATAATTACCCTTTCGAATGACCCCGGCCCAATCGCCTGCTCTCTTAGAAATCTCTTTTTTTGTGCGTGCTCCCAAACCCCTTGACTTTTGTGTTAGAGATAGGGGAAAAAAAAGATGAGATGATATTGCTTGTGTGTGTAAACACAGAGAAGTATGTGGTTGTGGATATATATATACTTATATAGCATAGATGATAACTGGAATCTCCAGCTGGTAATGGGTCTGATTTAATGGCTCCATTTTACTGTCCTGAATTCTGTTGTTCAGGGAAAAAAAATACAGAGGAATAATATTATCAATTAAAGTGGGACAGAATTTGTTTACTGGCTATTTTGTGAAAGTCAAAGTGCCAATCTGGCCTTGCTCGAGCACTTGAGTGTCCCTTATCAGACACCAGGAGAAATGGTGCATGAAAAGAGGTGCAGATAGAAAAACCAAGATCAGGGGTCAGGAAGGCTAACTGTAGATGAAATGTGGCCATTTCTTTTTACCTGAGGCTGGCTTCATCTTTTCTTAGAAAGGTCATTGTGATAAAACAAAAACATATCTTGGAAAGAAAATCCATTCTGGGTTTTATTTACTTAAAAAAATAATAAAAAGCTTTCCCCAGTTTAGACTGGCATTTTTCCAAAGCTTCCCTATCAAATGCCATCGTAAGGCAATGCAGTTTCTAACACTAATAGTTCATTAAGAGTTTCCATGACACTGAAGGTTTAGTGTGAATAACCACCCAAAGTTCACATACTTTAACTTTGTCCAAAATATCAGGCTTAATTAGCTTAGCAAAGTGGTCTGAAACTCCCACAAGCACAATTTCATCAATTTATTTTGAACTTTAGGATATTTGTTGTTTTTTTCACTTTAAAACACCAAAAGAATAAATAATTTGGAATATTTCTTCTCACCTCCTCTATAACTAATATAGAAAAAAATCAATATGGAAACACATGTAGGCATAAAACATGTACATAAAGGAAAGCGATCATCTTGGAAATAAATATGAAAATATTTTATATTTCTCTATTTTCTCATCTGTCTTCTTAGTTTACATTTTTAGAAAAATAAAAACAAATTTTGTCAAAGTTATATTTTAATATTTTATCATACCTTTTTTCAGTAACCAATTAGTATCACAGATTTCAAGGAATGTGTGTGTGTATATGCAGGTATATATAGATGAATAGATAGATAGGCAAACATATGTATATTTCTCCTGGAAACTAATAGAAGATTTCAAATCAATTCTTGCTTCACTTTATACCCCACACCAATTTCGTGTTTCCTTGTCATCCAAGGTCCTTATTTGTTACTGAAAAAAAGTTAATAGAAGTGATAAAATATCAGAATAAAGCTTTGTCAAAAACTTACTTTTGTTATTCTAAAAATGGAAATTAGGAAGACTAACAGCATATAATTCTATTGTCTTTGCATGAACCCATTTATTGTCAGGGTTTGAATACATGTTGGTGTGTATGTCTTTAAAGATTTTTAATATTTAATGTTTGTTCACATCAATATTTAATATAGTATTATGCCAGCTTATTCTTTGACATCCCTAACTGATTTATTTGTTATTAAATAAATTAAAGAACCTACTAAGTGCGAGGCACTGTAATATTTGCTAGGTAAACAAGAAAGACTTCATGAATCTACATTTAGTGAGAATGAGAAAGTAGATGCCTAAAGTTTATTACAAATAAGGGATCAGTTAGTATGTAGTAAATGGATATTAGGAATACATAAAGAGACTCCATAGGTTCATTTACATTGTTAGCTAAGATATTGCTGTAAGAAGATATTACAATATTTCTTACACAGTAACTTTCACCTTTAAGTTCTCATTTTACTAATGAAGTATCTGTTTATTAAGCCCTGATAAGAAAACTTCATCAGCATTCTGATTAACCAAGTGATATGATATCACTTGGTTAATCAGAATGTATTCAAACCCTGACAATTCCTTGAAATTTATTGTCAAACCCTGACAATAAATGGGTCCATGCAAAGACAATAACAACAAGTGTTTGGGGATCTAATGAGGTCAAGATCTCAATTTTGACCTCTATGAGGATAAATTTGATGCCTTCACTTACATGTAATCACCTGCCTAAAAAATGCATCACAGTCTATGTGCTTTATTGGCCAAAAACATCTGATATTTCAGAGCTCTGAGAAAGCCGCAGATGTAGAGTACGTAGAGTGGAAGAATCATTAACAGTGTTTAGTTATTTTCAGTCTTGTCTCTTGGGTACATGGCAACATTGACCTTCCTGGCATTAGTTTAAAGATGTTGCATGACCATTTTTGGCACTTCCATACTGGAGCTTTCAGTTGCCAATGCAAGACCCAATAGTGCAGGCTTACCCTTTATTCTCAGTAATTCACAATGTTCAAGGTGGTAGTTGCTCCATCTACTGGGGTTCCTGAGTGACTACGATGAGCAGAATCAAAGTGACCCATTAAGCTCATACTACTTAAATAAGAAATTTGCCTTTGTTATTCTAAGGCCCTGAGATTCTAGAGGTGTCTATCATGGAGCATAATCTGAAGCTCAAGTCTTTTCTTCCCCTATAACAGTGTATACACTTGATCGAGGAGGACGAGTTGGGAGGCAACAGAACAGTTAGGAGATTATTTTTTTGTGCAGGAGAAAAATAAAGAAGACAAAATGGCAGGAAGAGAGAGAGAGGAAGGCAGACTTGATAACTCATTAAGGAAAGAACAGATACTACTTGGAAACTATTTTATGTGGAAACTGAAGGAGAGAGAAGGCTAATGAAAAGCATTTTAGAAAAAGTAAAGCTTGGAGAATTAGAGAATGATGGTGTCATTAGCAGATATTGTCAAGTTAAGAAAAATATGTCTTAAAGAGTAAAACACCTAGGTACAAATTAGACATATGGAACAACCAGGGTAGTAGATATAGATTGAATATTCTATCACATAGAGTCAACCATTATAGAAATTATCATGATACAACACCCAAAATTAATAGAAATTCAAGATGACACAATCAAAAAAGTTTCCACCAAAGG
Organism: Tarsius wallacei; assembly: GCA_963574415.1. Lineage (NCBI taxonomy): Eukaryota > Metazoa > Chordata > Mammalia > Primates > Tarsiidae > Tarsius > Tarsius wallacei. Next base: position 19,687 of record CAUYQG010198196.1, on the reverse strand, counting down.
ATGCAGAGAGGGTGCATTCTACCAGGAAGTTAAGAAACAAGATGATGATCTACTGTGAAACTGATGAAAAATATGATGAGGCAGAGTGTAATCAATAATGTTCTACTGAGAAATCAGGGAAGGCAAGGACTAAAGAAAGGCCACTGGGTTTGACAATCTTCATTTAGATTTTTATCCTGTAAGAGTTTAAATCTATGCTAAAGAATTGGAAGCCTTTTGGTAAATATGACCAATTTGAGGAGAAAACGAAGATAGTAGCTGCTAAAACAGATTGAGTGAAAGACTAGGAGGCTTGACTTTTTTTTTTCCCCCTCAATGTATGAGAAGTTGTCACTTCAAAAATGTTTGCAAGTATAGGGGATAAAATAATGAAAAATGAGACATAGAAGGTATGCACATTTTTGTGGGGTTTTGAAAGGAAGAAAGGAGAGAGCAAGAGTGAGTAAGAGAGAGAGAGAGACAGAGATTGGTCTAGTGCACCAATTCCATATATTCACTATATAAGCCCACATGTTTATATTTGAGGAATTCTTTCCTTGAGACAATCCCTAGACTCTTCTATGAGTCTGCCTATCTACTTTCCAGGGCTTGAACTGACTTACCAGAGATTTTACTTCCATCACCCAAATCCTATCCATGGCTGCTTCCAGTCAACCTCATAGGGCTATTTCATCAGCAGTGTAGCGACTGGACAGACTGAGAGTGCTGTGGTCCAAATGTGTTCCTCAAGATTCATATGTTGATCTGTAATTAGCAGTGTGATCATATTAAGATGTAGGGCCTTCAGGGTGATTGAGTCATGAGGGCTCTGGGATTAGAGACCTTATAAAAGAGGTTGAAGGGAACACCAAAGGTCCGGTTTGTTCTTCCACCTGTCAGCATTCAGAGCACCATTTGGCAGTAGAGAGCAGGCCCTCACCAGACAATGAACATGCTAGCACCTTGATTTTGGACTTTTCAGTTTCCAGAACTGTGACAATTAAATTTCTATTACTTATAAATTGTCCAACGTGTGGTATTTTATTATAGCAACAGGAACAAATTCTGACAGACTTTTATATTCATATTTCATTCTTAGTAACATCTAGCCTCTGTGGCATTAATGTCAAGTTTTGAAATATTGTTTTTTCTTTCCTCAAGAAGAAGGAGGAGGAGGGAGAAGAAAGGAAGGAGGAGGGAAGAGGGAGGAAGAAGGACAAGAAGAACCACTTTACTCTTTTTCCAAGGTAGGTTCCCCAAAACATTGCAAACCCTCAATAAAATGACCACTATTTTTTTGAAGCTATTAACCCATTCTCAAAACAAGAATAATTGTGCATAAAATGATGCTTCAAAGTGGCTCTTTGGCATGCCCAGAGCCTTCACTTTTTCAGAGTTTAACTCAAAAATAAATAATTTCTTTAGGTGTAGGGTGCTAGCAGACTTCATTGGATATATTGTGACATTTAGATTATTTCCAAATGAAACTTAAAATTGCTAAGTTTGCCTTATTATATGAGACCTCAGATTCTCCTCTTTTGCAGTAATGAGAAACATGAACTTATATTTATTATCTTCAAAACATAGCCTTCTTTTAAAAATAGCATTTAAGATATTTTTTCCTTTAGCAAATTAATCATGTTCATTGGAGAAATTTGAAAAGAATAGAAAGGTTGAAATAAAGCTAAAAGTCATTAGCTCCTATCGTTTCTTTTTTTTTCTTCCTAAAAACGGTAATGAGTAGTAACAGATAAATCATATTAAACTTCTTTGAAAATTGACTAAAAGCCAGATGAGGTTTTCTATTTGGATTATCTCAATTAATTCCCAATTACATTCTGCAGGTATTACTGTTTTCAATTTTTAGATTAGAAAAGGAAAACATATTTAGAGAAGCTACAGAATTTGTTTAGAGCAGTTTCTCAAGCTCAGTCCTATTGAGATTTTGGGCTAGTAATTTGTGTGGAGGCTGTCTTGTGCATGATAAGATGTCTAGCAGGATCTCTAGCCCACTAGATGTCAATAGCACTCCCTCCCCAGTTCTGACAAATCAAGAATGGCTCTAGGAATTGCCAGATGTTCCCTGTGCAGCAACATCAGGCCCCAGTTGAGAACTTCCAGTTCAAGGTCACAGTCCTAGTAAGTGGTAGGGGCAGCCTCTTCTGCCTCTCTTCACAGTTGCGATCTTACTCTGAGTATATGTTACATTTTATTTTCTCTTTTACATGTGCTATAATTGTATTAACCATTTTTCTTTTATTAAGCATTTTTTGGCTAATACTAATAATGTTTTAATGGTTATCTTTATATATAATCTCTTCTGTTTATGATTTTTCTTATGCTGTATTCTTTAAAATGAGACTTCTGAGTCATAATATGCATGTTTTAAGACTTTTGCTATGCATTGCCACACTAGTTGAGCCAACGTATATTCTAACCAACCTTGTATAAGAGTGTCTTCTCTGCTCTGTCCATCAATGTTTATTTTAGGTTTGTAACTGGTGATCTTAAAGTTTTGTGGCCTTTACACAACCTAGATGGATTAAAAATGCCCTTTAAGAAATAAAAGCCCACATGTTAGTTACTATTAGTGTCATCAGTGTAATAAGTTGTAAGTAGAATACAACAATTAACCTCATCTAAATTTAGTCTACTAATAATAACTGTTCTGAATCTAAGTGACCACCTTCAGTTTTCCAGGGGAAGCCTGGCCAATGAATAACTTTTATTAACACATCTGAAATGAGTCATCATCTTCTGCATTGTGATGGAAGCTACTAGTATTAGTTCTTTCCATAGGACTTCATTTCTTCCCTAGAGCTAGACACCTGCAATCTAATCAAGGAGAGGATAATAAAGGAAGCATATCTTATTTTCCACTTACTAGATTCAGGGTACTGGGCTTTACATAAGTTGTCTCATTTAATCTACATAGAAAGTATTATTATTTGCATTTTGCAGATGGGGACACTGAGATTTATTAAGTATACATTATTTATTCAAGTTCAGAAGCTAGAAAATGACAACACTAACATTTTCAACCAAACACATCGGTTTGGACTTTCACCAGATTATTAGACGTCAAAGACATTTTCTCTGACAAAAGCCTTAAAATTTTCAAATACCACAGAGATAGTTCTACAACCAGCAGCACTGATCACACCTGAGAATTTGCTAGATATGTAAATCAGAATTTCTGGGAGTGAGGAACAACAATTTCCTTAGCAAATCCTTCAGTGGTTCTGATGTGCATTTAAGATTAAGATATACTTTTCTAAAGTTACTCCAGTTTTTCTCTTACACCTTGTTCATCATAGTTGGAGGTTCTTTTCTTACTTCTTATACCTCTTTCTGTATTTCTCCCTATTCTTAAGTTTGATTGTTGCAAAACTGTTGCCCAACAGAGGCAGAAGAAAATGGTGCATCAGGGCCAACTATTCTGATTCTGATATTTTCATTGACACACTCAGTACCTACATTGAAATGACAGTTGTCAATTGTTGTGACCAGGTCTTTCCTTTGCAAGTTTTCTTACATGGTTTTGGAGTCATATCACACAGTAGCCTTGCTGAGCTCATTTCACTTTAGGTGACTATTTTTCCCAAACTGCATCGGAGTGTCTAAAAAGAGATCTCTTCATACCAACTGCATTTCCCACTTTCACAGTCAATTAGTAATGGCCACCAATGTTGGACAGGGCAGAAGAATTGAAGCACTGCCCTTGAGATAATGCCATGATGAGATATTGCCATAGAAGCATACATTATCAAAGGTAATAAGATAACGGTGGCATTTTTATTTAGGCAAAAGCAGAGGCTCAAAAATATAAACATTGAATAGACATACATATCTTTATTATGGGCTTTTAGCAACTGGGCTAATGAAAAGGAAATAAACAATAAAACTTGGAAGTATTTAAGATTAGGAAATTAATTCGGCATAGGCCATGATGTCAGTATTCATAAGCTAATTCCATCCTTGTCATACATTTCAAATTAGCTCTCCTAATCATTCATCACAAACCATCTAGAAGGTTCATTGACAGGTCATAAGTGTGGCCTTTCTCTCAGAGTAATTTAGGGTCTTACCTCACTCTTGGGGGCTACTTAAAAAACCCCAATAGACTAATAAACACTTCTTTCTGCACAACACCCCTGCCACAATCTATATAGCAAAAACACGTGCATTAGTGACTCATCTCTACCATGCTATTTTCTCCGTGGCATAATAAAAGTAGTTAATTAGATCACACTAGAATGCCTATCAGTAAACTGGAGAAGTAGAAATGGCCCCTTTTAAACCTATGAAGCAGAGAAAAGGCTCCTCGAGAAATTCTTCTGAAATGAATGTGTAAGTACTCAGAAGAAACTTACCTGCATTTATTCCTTTTATCTGCAGGTCCCTCCCCCTGTTTTATTTTTTAAGTCACCCAGACCTTGTCTTTTCAGTAATGTCATAATCAGGAGGCTGAAAGCAAGGTGGCTGATAATTGTTCTTTATGTTGCTCTTTGTTTAGTATCTGATTCAATACATCTGTGTGGACACCATTTCATCACCTTCTTAGTAACAGAGGTGAAAAAAATCAATGGCAATCAGATTACCTTGTTAACAGAAAGGCTAGAGGGTCGTGTGTTAAGTTCACAGTGCATCACCTTTCATTTAAAACATTTCACTTTTTTATTATTTATCTTTATTATTATTTATAGCACCAAGCCCAGAGCGTTCCCTAACACGGACTATGGCCTTGCATTTGTCTTCAGCAGAGCCAAACATTTCTGCCACATCACAGATAGGTCAGGGACCCCTGGTGCAGGTCCGATTAAAAGCCTGCAGAGAGCCCACCACTGCCATTTCTCACAAAGTGCTTTGGACCAGTCCCGAAGGACTCTGGTTGCAAGGCCGATTTTGTGATCTGAGTTGTCATATGATATTGTGTCTATTGTCATGTTTGTTATTTACTGTTGGTCCTTATTAAGATCACTGTTATTATCCACAGCAGCAATGTGCCCCGAGCTATGTAAGAGGTATTATAATGTGCCCAGAGAACAAAAGCTCTCCACGGGGAACTTCCAGATGAAAGACATGGTATAGGACAGCACAGGCCAAAACAATAAGGACGGATGCAGCGTAGTCGTACACAGAGGGTTAGGTGATTACTGCAGGAGGAAGTGCTTTGAAGAACAGGTGGGTATGAGGAGGTTTTTGAAAGTGGAGAAGGATGTTATGTTATTGCAAACATGTTATTGTTTGAGCTTAGTGGATAATTCAACAACATTTTTAAAAAACCAAAGGCACGATCAGACCTAAAACTCTAAAATGAACTGAGAGGCATAAAAGGCATGTAAGCAAGAGACTAGTTTCTTTGCAATTGGTTAAAACGCCAAATATTAAGGACTTGACCACTGCTTGTCTTTGCTTATAAGGCACAAGGCAAATGTCAGTTGACCTCTGCTCAATTAAAGTTCTTGGAAGTGTCCACGTAGGTTCCTTGAGATTGAGCTTGTGCCTCTGTATCCTTAGGGTATTCTGAGCCTCTCAGAACCCACCAGGGGCATGAACATGGGCATATTTCAGGAGATGAGGCCCATGAGAGAGCTGACATGAGGGGGTCTGGAGGTTGCTATTGGTGGGCTAATTTTTCTAGATTCTTCTGGAGCTAGTTTTATGAAAACCCAAAGAAGCTAAAGTTATAAACTGAGGTGATGCTAAATTTCAGGCTGAATTCAGCATGCCCACTATAGCCCCAGATTGGCCTCAGATTGGCTGCCAGGTAGAAGTATCAGTTACTTTCAGAGAGTCATGAGATTTAGAAACTTTATTTCACTGACTTTTCATCACATTCTTAACAAAGTATATGCTAGGATACCCTGTCACACACAGAAATTGCAAGTTCCAATTGTGTATATTGTAAGTGATAGAATAAGGGTTTGAACTCAGGTTCATTTGAACTCTGTTTCTTCTACCCCACCATTGGTTCCCAGAATGTAGTCCCTGGAAGGACAATGTGGGCATCCCCTGGGTACTTGTTAGAAATACAAATTCTTGTATGGGAATTGGAGACCTTGCACAAGTACTGACAAATGGCTGATGGTCATCTTTTCAGCGATCCACACTCTATCCAGCAGGCTTTCCAGGTCACCTCAGATCTACTGAATCGGAATATCTAAGAATGGGGTCCAACAATCCATGTCTTAATAAGAACTTCGTTCTAATGCAAATTCATTTGTACACGTCATCTAGCCAGACTGGCAGGGCCTCCAGTTCTTAGAATCACTCCGGAATCCTGGTGTGTAAGCTAGCAGGACCACAGAGTAGAGGGCCTGGTGAGCCCCCTGTCTCCAATGCCACTAGGACAAGCTCAGAGCAATTTGGGTTCCTTAGGAGATGACACTTGTGTGTCATGCATTTAAGCATAATTCTTCCTTATAAAATGCAATGTAATAAAGTCCTGTGCATGTTAGATTAATTGAGAGGAGTCTAAGATAGGCAACCGATGGTATCTCAGAGCAACAAAAAGCTATTGTTTTCCAGACAGCTACTACCTGAACCTATGTTTCAAAATTCCTAAAGTGACCTTTATGAAATAAATTCTAAATTCTATAGCAAATTCTTAATCAACATATTTTTATTTTGAATATAAATCACGCAATTTTTGATTAGAACTCCTCAAAATTATCAGAGGCAAAAGGAGACATGAACAATAAATGAAATGTATGTTCCTGAATTGCATCCTGGGCCACAGAAGGACATGACAACCATGTGTACTTCTTTTTTGATGCTCAAATTTTCTTGTCTTTGGCCTCTTCGGGATGGATACTTGAGTCCTTTTGATATAACCTCAGTAGTCTGAAAATTTTCTTGCTTTTTACTAAACCAACTTTTTTGTTTTATTTTGTTGCACATGCAATTCTTTCCCTTTTTTTCTATCTTTGCTACTTATTGTATTTTGCTTTTAGTAATGACTTTAATTTTAATGTTTTGAGGGGATTATGCTGTAAAACATCTGTACTACAAGTAAACACACATATATAAATATGTCATAAACCAACAACTCTTTTGAGGCATCATTTTGGCAGCATAATTTAAAATGCTATAGGGTATTCACACCCTTTGGCTGAGAACATACATTTCTGAAGATCTATCCTAAAGAAATACCCATAGAAACTGTGGGGGGGGGGCAGGGAGGGGAAGGGAGGTGGGATTAACGGTAGTCGATATCTGTCTGGGGACAGGAGGGCACACCTCATCAACAAGGGTACCTGCACAATGCATATTTGTATACCTAACCCTTAACTGTACCCCGCACTTTTAAAATAAAAAATATGTTTAAAAAAATAGAAATACTCATAGACTTGGCTGGAAACTGTGTACAACATAAAATATTATATTAAAAAGCAAAAAATAGAGTGATAGAAACAAAAACTAAAGCCTACAATTCTAAACAAAACAAAATGGGATGACTTAACTGAGCCTTATACATCCATTTAAATATGTAATTATAAAAAACACATTGGCATTTTGAAAAAGTACTTATCATATAATTAAATGTGAAAAGGCACAACACGAAATTGTATATACACTATGATTACAATTATAAGATGCATATGCCTATGATAAAAAGATTTCAGATAATAAACACAAATGGATAATAATTGTGTTGGTGGGTTAATTGTACCATAAACAGCTTTTCTTGATTTCTCAAAGTTTCTGTAATATTGTTATATGATTTTTATCCTTTTAACAAAATTACTTAAGCCTTCCAAAATGGCCCTGGTATCAAAATGGTTAAAATATATTGATCACCTCATTATATTTGTTCATCACTTTATTCTGCATAATCTTTGAATATGATCTGAATTTAAAAGGAAAATTTTAAAAAAGCACTCAGCTTTTAGAGGCAACTAGCTGCTTTTCCAGATATCTGGTTGCCAATTCCCTTCCACAGTGTCCCTCCCTCTGAGCAGCTTACCCACTGTAGGACCCTTACAATGACTTCAACGTGTGCCTTGCTTTGACTCTATTTGTACAGGAATACAAAAGCAAGCATGACTATTAGCTTCAGATTCTCTACAGTTTGCTCAGTATGACTACCTAGTAGAGACTGAATAAAATAGAACATAGCTGACTTTTCACTGAGCATAATGAAATATACACAGGTAGATGTACATACATAGCCAGATGTAAAACTCAATCTTTATGTTCAGATCGTCATCCTTGGCAACCAAATCTATCGCTCAAATCAAGTCAACACTAATTACATAAATTTAATCCTTATATAAATACTTTAAAATACTAAGTTTTAATACTAAATTTTAAAGTTAAATTTAGTATTTTAATACTAAGTCCTACATAGCTTTTATTTGTATCTCAAATATGCATTGAAAATGTTAGTAAAAGTATGATGACTCAATCTTGGAAATCTACAGCTGCCACTGTTTAGTCAGGTCTCTCCAATCACAACCTCCTGGTGTAATAGAAAAATAAGGGCTCATAGCAGGAAGATTTGAGTGTAAAGTCTGGAAGGCCTTGATCAAGGCTCAATTTCACTGTTTCTAAAAGCTTCACTGTTTTTAAAAGGGGGCTATAAAGTCTTGTGGAGTTTTTTGTCTGTTTGTTTTGTTTTGTTTTGTTTTGTCAGAGTCTCACTCAGTTGCCCAGGCTGGAGTGCAGTAGCACACTCGCCGCCACAGCCTCGACCTGCTGGGCTCAGACGATCTTTCTGCTTCAGCCTTCCAGGCATCTGAAACCACATGCATGCACCACCGCGCCCAGCCAATTTTTTAAATTTATTGTAGAGATGAGATCTCACCAAGTTGCCTAGGCTGGTCACCAACCCCTGGGCTCAGGCAATCCTCTTACCTCCACTTCCCAATGTTCTGGGATGATAGGCGTGAGCCACCATGCCCAGAAGTCTTGCCTATTTTGCATGTTCACTTGAGATCCTAGTAAAAAATGTAGAGTCACTTTTCACATTGAATTCAAGAATATAAAATTTTGTTTTATCTACATTGCTTTTTCTTCATACGTTTTCTCTATTTTTTTCTTTTTTTAGTTTTAGAGCTATATCCGTCATCTTAGGGTTTCTGAGGATGGGAGGGGAGATTCATGGGAATTATATGACCTCAACTAACCCTCTAAATTCCACAAAATACTGACAATTAGAAGAGAGCATAACAAAGTTATGTTTCATGTTTATGGGTTTACAAACTATCACATCTCTCATGAGCTTCAAGAGACATCCACTGTGATATTTAATGGGTTGCGCCCATCTTCATGTACTTGTTATAACTGCTTTCATAAAGCAGTAAACAAAATGCCAAGATTTCATTAGAGATTTTATTTGTTCTGCCACAGCCAAATCTTATTTATTTGTCCCGTCTATAACAGCAGGATACATATATACCTCACTCACAAAAAATAACTTATCACTTGTGCTAAAACAATTTATTGATTTATTTCTCTATTACTCTAAGTTCCTTGAAGGCAGGGATTTTTTTTTTTTTTTCTGGAATACACAATTCCAGGGCCCAGCATGGCTTCCAGAAGATTTTAAGCACTTGTGGGCTATTTGTGCAAAGCCCTCAGAAGAGAAAATTAATTGAATTGACTGGAATGAGAAGTGTTGAGTATAAATTAAAGATTGAAGGAAATGTGAGAAGGCCTTAAATGATGGCAAATTCTCCAGATTTTATCCCAAAACAATAAATATTTTTTGAGAGTGATGTGAGCAATGTTTTGGGAAGACTAATCTGGGAGAAAACAGTGTCAGTCCTGAAGGAGAAAGAAGATAGGATAATTGCATAAGTTAATGGGTGCCTCACCTTCAGTGGTGAATGTGGTAATAAAAATTCAAGGGAAGGGAGAGGTATTACCAAAGAAGTGTCAAAATACTACTGTGGTATTGCTTCCATCTTTAAATATTATTCACTTCTTTTTTGGTGCTGTGGTAGATTTCAAAGGCTAAGACTATTTTTGTTAACTTTTGATGCACCAGACCTTATCTAAATTCTAGAGGTCTTGATTAACTGGGTGTAAATATGTGGTCAATGGGTTTATTCATCAGTGAACAGAATTACTTAAGCAAGAATTTCATATCAATTCTATGAATGCTCTTCCCGATAGTTATATTTATCAAGCTAGTTTGATATTAATCCAAATTATACCATTTTGAGGAATTAAGTATGCACCTTAGAAATTGTTTAACTAAAAATATTATCCTATAACAAAAATTCATCAACATTTGATAGTTTCCTTACATCTCCTAGTCAGATGTATTTTGAATATTTATGTAGAAAAAAACCAAAATTGAGGTTGTTAAATTTCAAAGGAAAAATGAGATACAGGAGAGGAAGAAAAAAAGAGGCAAAACAATTGATTAAATCCAAAGAGTTCTTCATTTTTTATTCATTGATGTATGTTTAAGCATCTTTCAGATTTAACTGAATTTTAGGTTGAAACACATGTAACTACAGGACATGCTTCACCACAGAATCCCATGGCTGGAGTCATTTTAATTAATTGTGTTGCAGAGGTTAGTAACAATTTTAGGCTGTAGAATGAAATTATTTTATGAAGTGGCAAGTTCTTCATGTGTTTTCATGTCCTTCATCTGGATTATGGCAGGCAGAAATTGAATCTTGTCAATAGATTTTAAAAAGTCTTATCCCTAGAATGATTTCAAATATAAACCTAATGACTTGTCTAAAAAAAAGTAAGAAAAAAAATTACATAGAAGCAAAACACTCCCTATTGGGAGGTTCCCGCAAGTTTTTGAAAGGTGGCCCAGTTTAAAAAAGGGATCATTATAAATTTTTCCATCTCTCCAAAGTTTATATAATGTTGAAGAAAATCAGTTTCTTGTGTAATTCTAGCAAGTTTTAATTTTAACAGTAACTTTCCCACCTTATACACCTAGGTAGTCACTATAGTAGTGACAAAGAAAATTAGTACTTTGCCAGAAATATAAAGAGTTGCTTCATGTGACTCTCAGTTCCTAGAGGATGGTATTCATATGCTAGCCACCCCCTTGTTGAATGCAATGCACATAGTAGAATCAGTAGTATTGACAAGTGACCACCTATCTTTAAATTGAGCAAAAACATGTTTATCTTAGCTTGTGCATGCACACATGAAATAAAGAGTGGATTGCCTTCATTAATGTATTAACTTGCCAGACAGGCATGTAATTTTTTTTTTTTTTTAAGTAGAGAATTAGAGCTACACAAGTAAGAAATAATTTTTTTCTGGAAGTTAGAGACAAATGACAAAAATAAATAAAAATGTAAATTTGTTAAAACACTTGGAAATTAAAGACAGAACATTTCTTTGATGGAATTCCACAAAAGAAGGTGGTAAAGTAATTAAAGCCAAAGAAAGAAAAGAAATGGAGCAATACTATTTAAATAGGAATATTATTATAAGTTATGTGGGAAGGAAGGTAAGAGAGAGTAACAGAAAACAGATTTACTTTCTTTCTTGAAAAAAAAAAAAATCCAGACGAAAACAATGGTTTTCATGATATTGGATGCAAGATAGTGAAGGATGGTAATCAGTAAGAAATCGAAAACAAGGAAAAAGAAAGAAGAGTCTTATGACTGCCTCAGCTTAACACCTTGAGACAGTTTTCTGGCTATGGGCACAGTGAGGGTAAGCCAAGTAGAGTGTGACCAACTTTGTGAGTGAGGAGACAGAGATGAAAGTCCAGAGAAAGTAATTTGGGAGTACTCACAGAAGAACCAGAGAGTAGAGAGCTGAACCAAGAGAGAATGCCAGAAACCTGCAGAAGGCTCTCCTTAAGCAACAGAATACTGTTCAGCCTATGTGTGTGAGAAAACTGCTCAATCTAGGGAAAGAACAATCTGAAAGGAAAAGAAGAAACAGTACCCAGTACTCTCACAGGATTTAGAATAGTGCCTGTTCCCAGTTGCCAAGCTGGAAAACCTCATAACTCATAAATTGATAGAGTACTTAGAATGATCTAGTCTCAGTAATGGATAGGAATTGACCATAGACACTGTTCTGGCCTTGAATGAAAAATATTAAAAATATTAAAAGCATGCAAATGTAACTTATTTGCATTCTAGAACAGAGCTCAAGACTATTTATAGTAATACAAAATTACCCAACATCCAACAAGGTAAAATTCACAATGTCTGGCATGTAATCAAAGATTACCAAGAATGCAAAGAAGCAGAAAAATATAACCATTATCATGAAAAAAAACAATCAATTAAATTCAGCCCAGAACTAACACAGATTTTAGAATTGGCACATAGACATTAAAACAATTATACTGTATTCCATATGTAGAGATGATAACTAGAAACATGGAGATATAAAAAAGATCCAAATCTAAGTTCTCAAGAATTTTACAATGTCTGAGATAAAGTATACGTTAGGTGGGTGTCTTAATCAGCTTGGTGTACCATAACAAATTACCATAGACTGGGTGACTTAAACAACAAACAATTTTTTCTCACAGTACTAGAGACTGGAAAAGTCCAAGATCAAGGAGCCAGCAGATTTAACAAGTGGGGAGGGCCATTTCTGTGGTTTGCAGGCATTCATCATCTTGCTGCATCCTCAGATGAAAGAGAAAGCAAGCTAGCTCTCTAGTCCTTTCCTACAAGGGCACTAATCCCATCATGAGAACTCTACCTTTATGACCTAATCTAAACCTAATTGCCTCCCAAAGGCCCTGCCTCCAAATGCCATCACATTGGATTAGAAAGAATCCACCGTGGGTTATGGTTTCAACATATAAATTTGAGAAAGAACACAAATATTCAGTTCATAGCAGTGGTATTGACAGCAGATTAGACATTGTAGAGAAAAGATTAATGGGTTTTAAGACATAGTAACAGAAATACTCCAGAATTAATTCACAGGGGGAAACACCAGTGTTGGTCAGGAGGCAGAAGGGAACGAGGGGTAGGCAAAAGGCATGGCTTTTATTGTGTATTCTGTAGGAAAGGCAAGGCAGGGCAGGGGAAACAGTTTAGGATTAGCTAGTTTAAGTAATTCCAGCAGACTTTGGGGACTAAGGAGTCCCCCAGGTTGCCGGGTATCTTGCCCTGGGATGAGATAGATAAGGGAAATATTGACTTGGTATGCGAGAGTTAGGTGCAGGAGGTGGTTAGGCTTCTATATGAAAGGCAGACTTAGTGACAAGTTGCTTACTTTCTGTAGGAACTTGCTAGCCCTGAGAGTGGCAGTCTCTTCCCAGTCAGCAAAGTGCCCCAGAGATGTCAAAACAACCTAAAATATAAAAACATGTGAATAATGTAACTGGTCCTCTGATGTGTTGACATCACATTAAAAAACTTTAGGATGATGACAATGGAAACATTTAAATAGTAGAGCATAAGTTGCTTTAAACAGCATAAAAACCCATTTTATTATGACAGCAAAAAGGAAGAACACAAGTATACTTATAAGGTGTTATTGTGGTCATTCCTGGAACTAATTTTCCCATTTATATGGCATTAGCTAGGAAGATGTACCTGAAACTTTTGAAGCTCTGTAACAATATTTTGATGTACTTGTAAAACGTGTTAGAAATACGCTGAGATCAAGTTAGTGTAATATATGTAAAGATTAGTAATATTTGTGTGTAATCAAGGCAAAAGAGTGATTATGGCTGGGGAGGCAGGACAGTAGTTCATGATGGAGGGAAATAGTAGGAGAAAGCACTGAGTAGTGGTTGGTCCTCTTCCTGAGGTTCAAGAAGTTGACGGAGATGATGCAGGTGACTTTTAGGGAAAGCAATAATCTCTATTCATTTTTAGAATGTCACAGAGAGTAATAAACGCTACCAGTTTTCCCTTTATGCATGGGAGTATAGGGCCTATGCTTGACACAGAGCAAGATGTATACCTAGATCATGGGTTAAGCAGACAGCAAGCTTGGAAACATAATTGAATTCCTAATGTCAAAGGAAGAAAAGCAAAACTGTTCTATGCCCAACTGGTGCCTCTCAAAAGGCAGTTCTTGAGTATCATAGTATGGAGATTTTAATGTCCAAGTGAAGTCATATCTGCTGCAGGGAGTAAAGTCATCTCCATGGGTAAAGTTGTTGGTTGGGGCCATATCCTCTGAGAAAACAGCGTCTCCAGCGGTGAGCTCCTAAGCCAGGGTGACATCACCTGGAATGCAGAACTTGAGGCATCCTATTTAAGGGGATACTCTCTCAGGTTGAGATGGGGCTCAGCATTTGTTGTGCTTGGTTGAAACAATGACTTATTTAAAAGGTTTGGACCTCAGAACTGTAAACAGATTAAAGCACCCAGACCAATAGTAATAAGACAGTAGGCAGAAAGGTGCAGCTGCACTTGACAGGGCTTTGTTTTATGTTTTTTGGTAAAAATGTAGGTTGAAATTGATCTCATGCCAGATGAGCAGCTACTTAGGCTGTGATACAATCTATGGTTAATGAATTCCACTTCCCTTCAATCTGGCTTCCAGTCCTTGTGGGACAAGATCAAACATTTATGAAGCTAGGTTAAGACTTGGGGAAGCATAGAGGCTCATTTTAGGTGTTATGTATTGGATATTAATTTGAAAAGGAGTTTTTGAGGAAACTATGATGTCTTTCAGTTAAATCAGCTATCTGGGATCTAGTAGGGACATAAAAGTTCTATTGAATGCATTATAGTGTTTTGAAAAAAAAAAAAAGTGTGTCTTGTTTATTATCAGTAATGTTTGCAATTCCAAAAGGAATAAAGAATATCCTGGCAAGACCAATTGTGGCCATAGTATATGCAGAAATATGTGTGATTTTGATTTATATTTTGGGTATCTGTGAGGCAACAGATTCCTAGAATTTTTTACCTGAAGGTGACTGTCTTTAGGTAATGGCCTAATAGTTTATAAGAAATGTGAAGATGGGACCATTCGTTGACCAGGGCATTCAGTGTTAAGGCAACTGCCTGAAGCTTGGCCAAGTCTATTGTTTTTGTCTCCTTTATTAGGGCATCCTCGCTAAGGGCTGGGAAGCAGCAGTATTGCACCAAGTTCCATCTTGCAGGATGATTGTCAGTGCCATTGGCAAAGTCTACAAACTCTCCTTACTGTTGACTCAGTGGAACTCAAGAAGATTCCCAGATAACCAAGGGCTCTATCAGAGGGTGATTTCCTCCAACACCACATCTGGAAAGAGTCTGAGGATGGGGAAGCCTCCCCTTTCTGTAGGTAGAATATGCCTGAAGGCCCAGGTTTGGCTCCATCCTGTCTTAAGGAGACTCAGTAGCTGTGCTGAGCTTCTGGGGTGTAGTTTCCATGACCCAAAGCATAATGGAAAGCTAAGTATAGAGGAGCACAGGTTCAGGGACTATGAGAACCTCTATTTTCAGGACATTCCAGTATGCAGCTAGCAATTGTTGTTAGCCATGATGAAATCCAAAACCTGATCATCCTCCCACCCTCTCAACAAAAAGAATGGAGAGACTGAATTGAATATTTTAAAAGTCAGGAAGAAAATTTGTTGTTTTAGATAGATTGATAGATACGTAGATCGATCAATGGATAGATAGAGGAATAGATAACAGATCGGTGATACATAGATAATTGACAGATGATAGATAGATAGATACATAGATACATAGATACATAGATATAATAGAGAGATGGATGATAGGTGATAGATAGATAGATGGATGATGAGTGCTTGATAGATGGATGCTAATTGCTAGATAAATCAGATAAACAGATGGAATGGATGGATAGATAGATAGACAGACAGATGAGATAGATAGATGAGTGCTAGATAAATGATAGATGGATGATAGATGATGAGAGAGAGAGAGCGAGAAAGAGAGAGAGAGAGAGAGAGACATAGGTAGATAGATGACAGACAGGAAATTGCATAGCTAAAACAAATGAGATGTCCTCCTCAGTCATTTAGCTATCACAATATACTTTATAATACAGGAGAGTCCTCCTTTTACAGAGTGGTTGAAGCCAAAGTAGAGGGGGTCATTGGGCCCTCCTGAGGCTGTAAGGCTCCAGGGAAGTCAATGTCTGAATCCCTTTGTATTATTTCTTCTGTTTGTGATACAATTGGAAAGGGCTGGAAGGGCTGAGAAGGAATCCCTCCTCTTCCACCCCTTTATGCCCAGAGCTTTGTCACTCTCAAAAGACACTTAGCGGCAGACTCATATTTCTCATTTAACCCCTGTACAGACTTAACCGTGGCTACCCAGGATCATAACATGAATTTGTTGAAAGTTCAGAATGTTCTCAGCATATGATACAGCAACTCTGCAGGGAGATTTTAGTTCATTTTGTGACACTTCTGCTGCTCTAACAAGATATACAATAGCACTGAACTACTCATCGGATGATTTCCAGGAACAAAGCACTTTGCAGATCTATTAGGAAGCCACGGGGTCAATGCCTAATGCTTCTTCTGCACGCCAGGATTTGAACCTTACAGTTTCCCATTTTGGCCAGGCTCTAAGGAAAAGAATAAGGCTTTTAGTTTGGGAACGAAGTAGAAAAAAGCAGTTATAAAATTTCATAATGGGAAATAGTGTTTCTCTTATCTTATTAAGCACCCAAAACTTTTATCACTGAACATAACTCTTGGCTTCAAAGAGCAAGACTAAAATAATTATCTGGTTCCTTTTTTTTTTTTTTAGCACAAGATTAAAACAAAAAAAAAAAAAAAAATTTTTTAAACCAGAGAGAAAGCCAACAAAAAATGAAGGATTACAAAAATAAATGAGAGCAAAAATATGAGTTAATTCTGCTTAATTATATTTGTTTGATGTGTCCTTTTTTGTTTGTTTGTTTGTTTTGAGTTGGAGTCTCACTCTGTCGCCCAGACTGTAGTGCAGTGGCCGCTCCCGGCCACCGCAGCCTTGACCCGCTGGGCTCCGCGGTCCTTCCGCCTCAGCCTTCCAAGTAGCTGGAACTACAGGCGTGCGCTACCACGCCCGGCTAATTTTTTGATGTATTGTAGAGATGAGGTCTCACCAAGTTGCCCAGGCGGCTCAGGCAATCCACTCACCTCAGCCTCCCAAGGCGCGGGATTACAGGCTGAGCCACCGAGCCCTGCTTGATGTGTCTTAATAGTGAAGCTATCTCCAAGAAAAGCTATCTGAATGCTCAAGAATTTGAGTTTGTCTTTCTTCTTCCCTCTCTAAGACCCTTGTGCATGGCTAAAATAATAGAGAAAGTAGTAGCCTAATGTGAAATTCTGGAGGATTTAGACGCACAAAAATAATTAGAATTATATTTTATTTTTAACAAGCAGGATATCACTTACATTATCAAAAAGTTGAAAGTACCACAAATTTTACCCAACACTCCCTATATTATTAAATTGTCAAAGTAGAAGTCTAACAGAGAAAAGTATTTTCTCCATTTAAAACTAAGAAAAGAGTTTTGGAGACACTTAACATACTAAGAGTGATACAGAAGTAGACCAAGGAGGATGTTTTTCGTTTATGAGCAGATTATATATATTCATCCAATTCAAATTTTGATGAATAAATCTTCTTACAAGAACTGAGAAGATCCTTCTGTTTTAATAATGGGTCTTCAATTTCATTATTCACTTCAGGTTGTAGTACCATGAGGAGTTTTCTCAGGGATTCTAGCAACTTCCATGATTATTTCATTAAAATCTAGAAATACATCTCATATAGCCTTGATGACACTTTAGTGGAAAAAAAAAAACTAAGAAGGAGCTACTATTATCTATGATTTTATCTAAATCCCCTGGAATATTTATATATTCATTATCTTGTACCATTACTATAGTCTCTAGAGTTCAAAAAAATGCTCTTGCTTATAAATGATTAAACTAATGTGGTAAGCTCTTTAATTTAGGATCTCATTTAATTCTCATGATAACTCTGTGTAGTGAGTACTATTATTGTTCTCTTTTTACAGATAAATCTGAGACATTGACAAGATAAATAAACTTGCCAGGGTTACAAAGGTAGTTGATGCTGGAATTATGTCATGGATTCAGATAGTATGAATTTAATAGCCTGCATGTTTAATCACTACCCTGTGTTTTAGTGATAATCTCTCTGTATTGGATTTGTGAGATTTATAGAAAAGTTATATATTCATACTATCAGTCATCACAAAAAAATATTTACTGTAAATAATCAAAACTGATTCAAGAACTGGTTCTACCACAAAGTGTATTATTTTTAGACTCAAATCTCTTTTTTTAAAAATCCATAAACATAATAATAAATTATTTTCATCACCCTCATGACTTTATTTAGAACTTTTATAAAATTTTAATTTAAAATTTTATTAAAATTAAATTTTAATTTATTTCTAATGCACTGTAGAAGGAACTTCAGCTATGCTAATTTGTCCTGACTTGTTCTTCAAATTTCAAAAGGTCTTTAAATAGAACAAATTTAAATATAACTCTGTTGATGAAATGAGCAGAGATGGATAAAAGGAAAAAGTTAGAAGATGTCATTGAACGGATTAAACTTTGTTGATAAAGGTGGTGCTGTATCAATAAAAAAAGACTTCTCTTTGTCTCCAAGTTTTACCTTTGCTTGTTACAAAATGATATCCAATCACTGGCAGGTGTGTTAAAAAACTGCAATGCTATGTGTGTGGTTCAACAACTCCTAAAACTGTTTACTTCAAGTAACAATACTTTCCACTGTGCACTGTAAGTGAGGAACTGAAATGAATGTAGTATCATTGCATTTAATTGGAAGATTTAGTCAGGCAGGCAAGAAAATCCTCTAACCAGAAATAGCGACATGTGGGCTAGTGTTCTAGCCACTAGTAATTGCTTAATAGTACAGAGAATCCCAGTGAAAAGCCCACAAGATATTCTTACTATTAGTGTAAACTGAATTCAAAGCTTTGGTTTGCTTGCTTGGGTATTATGTGCACTTATGAGATTAGATTAATAATAGCCCAAACGGGTTCTGTTATAGCAAGTACAATCTTAATGTCTCATGGCTTTAACCATATTATTTCAGCAAGTCCCAGGTCTTAAATGAACCTCATTATTACAATCTAAGTGACTTTGAATGAATCCAATCTCATAACAAAAAATAATTTAAGTCTCCTCTTTCATTTCCCCCATTTTGTCTATGGTCCTGTAACACTGCCTTTATCCTCAGAATGTTGAGGTATCTTATAATCCACACTTCATGGTAAAGGCCTTGGCTATTCCAGTTGCCAGTACTCCCACAGCTCCCTTCATGTTGACTCTTTCCTGTCCTTGTCCACAGCTATGAGCCTGCATTAAGCCCAGTCATTTTATTCCTGATGGAGATTGGAAGCCTGCTGTTAGGCATCTAAGAAGCCAGACTCTGGGCTCCATGTTTCTCCAATCACAAATACATTGTTTCTCTAGTTACAAGGCTCAAATTTATTTTCTATTGGTGTTGAACAATCTTAGAGATTCAATTGCCTCTTACACCAGATTGTAACTCATCAAGTTATCAGAATAATCAGTGAACTTCATGCTTGTCGTTATATGCTTCCTTAACGCCTCTCTTCCTTCTCATGTATCCATATCTGTCAATACCATGTTATAAAGTTACACAAACCTGAAACCCATTTGAACGTTTTCTTTTTTTTTTTTTTTTTTTTTATATATTATTTTATTTTATTATGTTATTGTGGGGTACAGTTAGGGGTTAGGCATACAAAAATATTTCGTTCATGTACCCTTGTTGATAAGAGGTGTCTCCCCATCCTCAGATAGATATCC
>CAUYQG010198192.1:0-29638 GCA_963574415.1 Tarsius wallacei | reverse complement strand
TGTAATCCCGCGCCTTGGGAGGCTGAGGTGAGTGGATTACCTGAGCCCGCGGGTTCGAGACCCGCCTGGGCAGGCGAAACCTCATCTCTACAATAAATCAAAAAAACTAACCGGGCGTGGTAGCGTGCGCCTGTAGTTCCGGCTACTCAGAAGGCTGAGGCGGAAGGATCACCGGAGCCCAGTGTGGGCGACAGAGTGAGACTCCAACTCAAAAAAATATATATATATATATATATTATTTCTCATATGTTCATAGACCAGCTAAGCAGTTCTGTGGATATGGACTAGGCTAAGCTGATCTTGGCTAGACTTATTCACACGTGCAGTCAATTGGCAAGTTTGCTGGGAGCTGATTATGCTACTATGCTATTATGATTATGCTATTATGCTATTATGCCTTGCAGAGACTTCTTTAGTTCTTCTTTATATTCCCCTCACATCTCAGTGGCAGACTGCCAGGCATTGTCTCATGAGGTAAGTAGAATTGCACAATCACTTCTTAAAGATGCTTCTTGTGCCAGGTAGGTTATTCTCCTAGTGGCCAGTTCAAGGGACATGGTCAAGCCCAGAGTTAGTGTGAGATCACTATCAAAGGGCATAGCTAGAGGGAGATAGGGAAAATTTGATCAATTAATGCAATTTCTCTGCCATAATCACTAAGAAAAATATGGCAATATCTTTTTAAATTGTCTAATATTTTAAGAGGTTTGCAGGTCCATGTGAAAGTTTAAGGATAAGTTCGTAAGAGAAACAAAACAAAACAAAAACACACAAACACATGTAACAATTCTACCTAGAAAAAAATAAAACATTATAGGAAAAATGTGTAGTTGTTGCATTTTATATGGTTCATTTGCGAAAAGCATTTACAAAGTTAGAATAATGTAATAACTGAACATTGATCTAAACTAATCTATATAACTATATTAAGAGAATGGAGAAAGGAAGTGGGTGTGTATGCAGCAGGTCGTCTAAGACAGAAAATGAAAAATCAGTTCTAATAACAGAAAGTCATAATGATGTTGAGACTCGGGGAAAAAGTGAAGAACTAATATAAACATGTAATTTAAAATCACAAAAACATCTCTGGAGACTGAGGAAATGTGAATCGGAGATTACTGAGTTTGTTACATACCTAAGTTGCCATTCGCATTTTTAAACTATGTGCATATATTTTTTGTTAAATATAAACTTACACATCCAACAAAAAGACATCAAATGAGCAATAACATGTTCATTCCTAAAGAACACATTACAAAAATATGTATAGCTAAATGACCTTGCCTTCCTTACCCTCATTTCCTTGTAAGGAAGGGAAATTTCTATCATGTTTTTCATTTTAAAAATTCCAAGATGCATGATTCCAAAAGATCTTGCCAAATATGTATTATTTAATATCATATATCTTTAAATAATAATGTAATGCCTCTTACTTCAATGACCTTTTTCTTTTATTCACTTATTCTATAAGTTCTGCCTATATAAATTTAACCCAAAATTCTGCTAGTGAGATAGTCACTAGTTGTTTAATAGGAGGGCTTTTGTCCTTGTTCCCTGACTGTCTGAACTAAAATTACTCCATTTATTTCTGAGACTAAAAACGAGTTTTAAAAAGACTAGAAAGTGATACAAGTACCTCAGGCAGGAAGGTAATTTAGAGCTCCTTCAAACTGATGCTCTTTTAAGTATTGGTTCAACAACTATATAGTAAAATATGCCTAGCCAAAAACATTTTATTTGCTTTTAAAAGTTCTACTTAAGGGCATTAACAACTATAGAAAGAAAAGAACCACTTTACATTTCAACAGTAATGCAAGGAGTTACGTGTGGATATACAAACTGGTATCATTTTTTATTTATTTTAATGATATTTCATGCTTCTTGTAAATTGATGCTCTGAGCAACTCCCTGGATAGCACACCTGATAAGAAGCTCTGTTCTCCAATATCACTACACACCAACGTATCTATGGCAGACA
The DNA here is from genome assembly GCA_963574415.1 of Tarsius wallacei. NCBI lineage: Eukaryota > Metazoa > Chordata > Mammalia > Primates > Tarsiidae > Tarsius > Tarsius wallacei. Next base: position 27,660 of record CAUYQG010198192.1, on the reverse strand, counting down.
GCAAACATCACTGCGGTTTCCTGCTTTTTGTCCACAGATTGTAAAGCTTTTTGAACACTTCATCAGTATCCTTGCTTTTTCTAGAGTGATGGAATATAACATATTAATATGATCATACACTATTTCCTCTCCCAACTAGCCAAAGAGAAACCAGCCATTTCCAGCTTAATCCTTCTTAACCTTAATCCTTTTTACTCATAACCGATTCCCTCAAGAGAGACATTTGGTGTGCGTTTAAATGGCATGGAAATTTTTTTCGAGCAGAATCAGTGAGCAGATAAAAAGGATGGTAAGGGTTGGAAGGAGGAAAGGAAAGTCTTGGCTAGAGGAAGTTTAAATCAATCTACATAAAAAGAGCAGGAAGTGGGTTTCTGGGAATGAACAGAAGTGTTCTGGAAAAAGAATTCTGGAAGGCTGCTGCATGACCAAGATGGTCTGCAGCATGTGTGCATGTTGCAAAATGGGGAAGAATAATTTTTCCAAGAGATAAGAGAAAGGAGTTCCTATTTAATTATTTTTAAACTCTTTGAACTGAACTTCTTTAAATGTTGTTCTGCTCCTGAATTGAGTTCTATGGATCACCAATAGAGTCACAATTGGAAGAGCCCTATTCTTGCCAGGATTTGTATTCTGATACCCCAAAGTAATCACCCTTAGAGAGAAAAATCCAATAGGGAAAAGGCTGACTTCTCAGTTCTTACCATATTTTGTTACCAGGACACTTAGTTGCTTTTCTTGTATCCAAGGTCTCACAAGTTCTACTCTAAACTATTCTACTTTTTGTAGGTACCCCACCAAAAGGGACATCAAACACACCAAACCTATCAAGAACAGACGTATCAACCTTAGCCATCTTCCACAAATCCTCTATGCCCTCACCAGTTACCTAAAGTAAAAAAAATAAAATCTCAAGCAAGGGGCAAAAAAAAGTATATATGGCTAGTATAAGAGCTATTACCTCTAAAAACAGCTGGAAAAATGACCCCTGATATATCAGTAGTATCCTTATTACTATCCTTACAGGCTATCATTAATGACAGTTGCGTTATCCACGGGGGCACTTTTTGGCTCAAGAGATATTAAAGATGCGATTTGATAACAAAGAGACAGGAAACAATCGATATAATGTTTAAAAATAAGCTATAGATTTAGGGAAAAATTCTTTCATGGTCATTTGAATTCTTTCATGGTCATTTACTGGCTGTTTGATCTCATAATTGCTGTTAAGTCTGTTTCCCCATTTGTAAAAGAAAGAGTTGCAAATGCAGAATTATATAAATTGACGAGATATAAAGACATCAGCAGAAATAGACAGGAAATGTAGAAATAGAATTGCTCATGGGATTTTATATAATTATTTTGCTTTTAAATATAATCCCATCTAGTGAAATGACACATAACACACAGGTAGAGAGTTGGAGAGAATGCATTTCTGGAGGAAAAAAAGCAAGGAAATGGAATTTAAAGCACTTCATAGATATTAACATCGGGAAAGACAAACATCTTTAAGAAAGAAATTTTTTTAAAAAGGTGTTGGGATTGAGAGAAAAAAATGTAGGTTTTTGGCAATTGATAGAAAAGATTCAGAATCTTTAATAAAGTTAGAGTCAAGTCATTATTAAAGTAGAAAAAAAGATAAACCAAAAAATGAGAGTACTAGAAAAGGATGAATCAAAAGAATCTGTTGACTAATTGATGTATTTACGGGCCTGAGTTTCTGTCTGTTCTGCCTCTTCTCTAATGAAGTAAAGCATGTATAGCTTTCAACAATAAATTTTACTTATCTCCTTGAAGAAATCTCTGTTTCTATCTTTTCTCTTTTCTGTCTTTCTCTTTTTATATGTGTTTACCTTGTATAGTCTATGCTGATAATATAAAATTTTGTCACATACATGTATGCCATTTTCTTCTATTTCATGGATAAATGAAATAGTGTCAGTAAAAGATTACATGTCAATAAAAGATTACAAGCTTCTCAAGGTTAGAGATCCATGCTATGCCTATATTTTATTGTATCTATTCCAGGAAATACACAAAATTACTTCTTTTTACAATTTGCATATAAAGACTTAAGAATGGAAGTCTATGAAGAGGTAAAAATAAATATTATATTCTTTTTAATATTCCAGAAGTTATTATTTTTTTTGGTGAGAGTAGAAAGTATAAAAATATTAAATCAGTCTTATTTGTATAACACACAGACACACACACATAAAAATCACAACAGAACAGCTCATGGAATTTTATATAATGGTTTTGCACTTAAATATAATTTCATCTGGATAGAGAAAAGGATTTTGAAAATGTCCTCAGTGAAATAGAAAATAAGCCAAGTCTCATTGGGTTGTAGGTGCCAAGAAACAATTTCCCTTTCACCCTTTGGAGGTTTGCTGAAAAATCAACTCACTAAAAGCAGATTGATAGAAGATGATGACCTAAAGAAAGAAGCTACAGCACAAAATATACTTTTAATGGGTTTCCCTGAGCCAAAGTGGCAAGAGAGGTTATGGGAAAGAGAAGGCCTGGCTAGCAAAGGTGGTCTTGTTATGCAGATTAAACTTCACAGGTAGCAATCCTCAGAGAATAAATGGCAAACATTCATTTCAGACCTTTAAAGGGTCACACTCTGGGTTAAATTTTCCAGATAGAGCCAACGGAGGGTCTCAGAGAAATCCTGGTTTTATCAATACAGGTTTTATATACAGATACAAATTTATCTCACACAACAGAAGGCTTCTCAGCTATTCTTGTATTTCCAGGCCTTCTAAATAGTCACCTTAAAATATGTCAAAGAGATATATTTTAGAATAAAATATTTTGGTTTCCTTTATTAATGTCAAGAGTAACCAAGTGGTCTGTTACGTGTCAACATCAAATGCCATATCTACCGTTAAATGAGCACAATCAGTGAGACTACAGGAAAGGCAAGTAGAAAGTTAAATAAATCAATGAATCTAATACTCATGAAGAAGAGACTAAATCGATAAAGTTCTTTTTGTAAAACAACTGGCACAATTATGATGACTTATTTATTTAATAATGAATATAAAATTTAGTTCATTATTTCAAAATGAAGGCATCATTACTATGGAAATTTGGAAAATGTAGAAAAGTATAAAATAAACAATTAAAACTATCCATATATGTTTTACCCAGAAATAGCCAATGTTGGCAGTTTGTTATATAATATTCCAGTGTTTCAATACACATAAAAAAAAATCTCAGGGCATCTGTTATCTTGAAGAAAAATTAGAGAAACTGAATTTAAAAATGAAATTGGGACTATAGTCTTAAAGGCATCCTTGGAGATGCAACATTTTCTGCCACATCATGGTATAATCTAATGGCATGGGCAGGAAACTAATACATGTTAGAGAGAGGGAAAAAAAGCTTATTAGTAAATATTTGTTGAGTTCTTACCCGATTCCAAATAATAGGGCCAGACAATATGAGAATACCAAAAAAAAAAAAAAAAAATCCTGGTTTTAGGGAGTGTAATCTGCTTAAAAGATAGAGAAATTGATTTTAAAAAATTAAACAGCAATCAAATATTTAAATAACAATTCAAGACAACAACCAATGAAAGAGATATCAGATTATATATGATCAATTACCAAATGAAGTCCACAGACAATAATTGCCATTTGAGTTCACAAGCACTTGAATGTGATTTACGGCAAGACACATTTAGATAGCAACTCTATTATAGTCCCTAAACTTCCTAAGAGAACTCCAAATGTAAATGACAAGTGCACATATACTTTCAAATGTGCACTAACAAATGGAAGCTATTCCATTCTAGCCGGTTTGCCATATATATTTTTCCACGATTTATTCATCTTAAAGGGGATCTTGACTACTATGAAATTAAATAATTCATTTTCAAACTTAAAGCTGTTTGAACTTTAAATTGTTCTGAGCCTTAAGAGAAATGTGGCTATGTAGTCTGAGTCATGCAGCACACAGATACAACTTTGGCCTATTTTTCTTTCCTGCAAATAAGTAAAACCAAATGGCACCAGAGGTAAGATACCCTTAGATCACTACCCCTCCTCATGAAGTAATAAAATAATGTTCCTTGGAATGTATCAATCAGTAGCCAATCAAATAAGTGAAATTTTAGCTTCGCTACTTTGGGAGTCGATGTTTCTAGCTGGCAACCCTCAAACTTTGTGCTTACACTCTATACTTATCATATTTTCTGAAACTCATTATTTGGAGTTGATACTAGGAGATCACATATATATGACAATATTTTATGTGTGAGTGATACCATTTGATCAAAGGTACAGAACATAACCACAAAATTCACATCCTTCTCTAACCACCTACAATGATTTCAAGCATCTTCTACAACAGAAGTCTGTGTACAAAGGAACAATCCAGGCAAAAGCAATCTTTATTATTCTGTTGTTTTTCTCCCCCACACCATCCTAGGCCATGTAGAAGTCTCTTTTTCTAAGCTAGTAGGAAGCCTAAGTGACCTCTCTTTCTTGTAAGAAAGACCACTGTCTCTTACCAATGTAACATATAGGGGAAAAAATGAATTATGGGAAATCATCCTGAAGAGTAGAAATCCTTAAAGGAGACAGCGTTTCTTTCCAAGTGTTCCTGTAATCCTTACCTAATGTGACTCTCCGAGACTCATGAGCAGAGGGTCACTCACAAGCCCAAGTAGTCCCTTTAACCTCTCAAGATTTAAGGACCCGATGAATGAAGAGTCCAAAGGCACTCGGGATTATGTGCCTGAGTCCCAGGAGACAGTTTCTCTCTGAAATTCACAGAAGAGATAAATCCACTTTGTTGGACATGAGACAATGCTGAAGGTTCATGCTCAACTAAAAAAGAATTTCTGAATGGCTGAACAGTAAGAGAGATGATACCCACTGGACACCCAAAATTGAACTCAAGCCATCTACATTAACACTTCCTAATACTATGAATGGGAAAATAGTGAGAAGGGATTGAGAAGTGAATAAAAATGAAGTTTTTAGTTTCCCTTAGAAATCAATAACATGGACTGGCAGTAAATATTGTAAAAACATTACCCTACCATTCTCAGAATTCTGTCATTATTCTTTCTAGCACCCAAGATCCCAGAAGAAATAACTATAGGCAGTTAATAAATGATTTCTAATGTTTCAAGAAAATGAGGTTGAGCAGATATTGTAAGTTGGCTCACTCAACACCCTCCATCTTCTAACTTGTGTTCATGTAATATGGGGACAAGAATGGTAAAGTGACATTTTCTAGACTCTCCTCAGTTCAAGTTCATCCAAGTCATCTAGTGTTCCATCAATCAGATGTAACTGTGAAGGATGTGAGATGGAGAGATCAGATATTTGGGGAACCACAGTGGCAGAAGCACATGGTTCTTCTACAGTGAATTTTAGGTCTCTGGGCAGCAAGAACACTGGTGCTTCAGCTAAGGGGACTTGACATCTGTTTGGGTATTTATCCTGCCTGGATTATCCCTGACTTCATTATTATCACATAAGTACCATCCATACTGGAATTTTCTAATGGTAATTAAGAATATTGACCCATTTGGAAAAAGAAAAAAGCTTATAATTAATTAAGGGAAGTTTATCTGTTCATCCTGAAAAAAGATTTTGATCAAAATGCATATAGATCAAAAAAATTATTCTATAACTGAAATGCATTCCGTCATCCATGAGCATTTAATAAGCAACTAATATGAGGTCTTGTGCTAAATACTGAGATTACAAAGATAAAATGTAATCCTCACTTTAAGAAACTCTCTGGTGAGAAAGACAAAAACTATCCTCTAATAAGGGCAATGACTGAGGAAAATACCAAATGGAATATAGCATAGGAAAAGTAAACAATTCAGAGAAAGGCAAAGGTCTCACATAGACTGTCTTAAGAGGAGAAGGCATACCTGAAGCTTAGAGTAGGCAACGTGGGCATTTTCAGCATTTTAGAAAACATGGAGGAAGCTTGAAGTCAGGCAAGAGGATCTTATGTGTCCCAGTGCTGAGTGAAGTGCTCAGTAGTGAAGGCTATAGGATAAGGGAAACAAGTAGAGACAAATGGGAGTCAGATGATGGTGATCATTGTAAACCATTCTAGGGAGCTTAGATTACGCCTATAGGAACTATATGGAAAGAACTCATAGAGTTTCAAAATGGTACTACAACGCAGAAGCAAATTTTAAGTAGTTCCCTTAATGGCAATGTGAGGAAGCTAGCATAGCTGTGTGAAGGCTGGTGGAGTTGCCTATATTTGAAGTAAAACGGAGGCCTTATAGTAAAACAGAGAAAATGCAAGACATGTTTGAAAAATATTTCAGAGATGAATGATTCAGGACTTGATGATAAAAGCATAAAGAAACTTTCCCATGACTCCCAAGTCTCTCTTTTGAGTGCTTGGGTAGAAGGTAAACAACAGAACTCATCACATCTAGATGTCAGACAAGCAATAGGAAGACCATTCTCCAGTTATCCTTCCAGAGAGTTTCACGGTATGGCAGCCTCACCAGAAGATTCCATAGAAGTAGTTTAACATTCCAGAAAGAGTTCTTAATAGAGTGATAGCATGGTGTATGTACAGTTTATAGAGGCTTTTTAAACTTGATATTGCTTTTGTTTTTTAATGAAACTTTGTTCATTAGTAAGTTACTGCCTGATACGTTTTGTTAATTATACAATGGGGCATGCACAAAAGAAATGAAAATACCACACCCCTTCTCATAGGAGACAAGATGATATAACAGAAGATGATTAATAAATATTCTATGGCAACTTCATAGTAAATATTTGCCTCAAAACAAATTACCCATAGTGTTATTATGAGTATGAGGTGAGTTTCACACCTCATTTGTAGATGGAAGTTGCTATTACACTGCATTGTTAGAGAATTGTGAAATTATCCCCCTAATATATCAGTTTCATGCTTCCTACATACTGCTCAAAATTAAAAAGATTGCCACTCACAAAATTCATGCTTAAGTAGCTTTAATGTAATTTAGTGATTCTGTCAAGTGAATTCAACAATAAAAATATTAGGATAATCCCAATTAATATGACAGAATGGCAAGAGAAGCAGCTAGTTGAACAGTATTTTCACCTCTGGATGTTGTCTTCAATTAAAGTTTCCATCAAATGAAAGAATTGATTAGTCTCTTCAAGCAAGAAATCTTGCTTCCTACAAGTAAACAGAAGCATTTCCATTAAAGCTTTCAGGGCTTTTAAGAGGTTATCATTTCTGGCTGGGGAAACAGTTTATGGCATCACAGCAACTACTTTCATTACATGCACTTATTTGGCAATCAGTGGCATACTGCAAGTTCAGGAGTTAATCTGGAAAGGTCATAGACTGCTGAAAAAGATTCTGAAAGGTCAGCTAGTTATTGTTGAATTTCATGATGCACATTTCTATGCTTTGATATGCAGTTGTGTATACACAATCTAATTAATGTTGATGCTAGCTTTATAATGAAAACAATACATTTTCTTACTTGATATCTAATTTTCTTATTTGCGACATCTTTGATTAAAAAGAGCACACCACACCATCTTGTTGATTGCAGTAAGGATGATGCTCATTATTAGATTATTAAGGCAATATATGGGGTGATAAAATGAATTTGGCCAGGAGAAAGATCACATTAAAAATAACTATGTTGAAGCGGTTTTAATGGAGGTAATTACACATCAATTTTAAAATACACGTGAGCTCCCAATGCTTGGGGTAAACTTGAACTAAGAGATCTTGGATATTCAATTTGAAAAAAGGCATGAAAACTAATAAACATTAGATCAAAAGATGATTCAATTCATGCTTTGACTCCTCATGTACCTTAGTCATCAGTTATTTTTCAGCAGTTAAGAAATTGTGCACGTTGGTAATCATTCAGCTGCCTTTGATTACTTATGTCAACTTTCTGAAATCTTTTCCTAGTACAGTGATTGAGGCAGGCATTCTCATATTTACATAGCCATCCAACTAAAATGGAAGAAGACCTAGTTTGATATTTTTTGATGAGTGTTTCTATAGCTTATAAAGAACCTCTATAGTAGAGAATATTAAGCTTCTAAGATTTTTTTCTGTGCTGTTTATGTATCATTTCTAAGATATACACTTTCATATAGTCTTCTATTAGAGATATTGGGACAATCAGAAGACTATTAATATATTGGCTACCATTACTGAACACGGATATCATTTACACATACATGTGGATGTGTAAGCAATGGAAGATAAGAAATGTGAACATGTATTTTTAGATAGACTACAGTACATACTTAAATTTTTATATGAATATAATATTAAGATTTTTTTAAATGGTGTTTTTGCTTTTGAAATTCATGAAAGCTAACATTCAATATAGTGCCCAGAATGAGTTTACATACACTTTATATAAAGGTATGATTTATGTTATGAAGGATACTCACAAATAGAATTCTTATGTAAGTCTGCAACTGTCTAACACAAAAACTGAAAATTACTCTATGAGGTAACTATTAAATATAGGAATTCGCTGCAAATATAACTGTGCTTTGATTATTTTTGCTTTGATTTTATTTTGATGGCTTTGCCAGTGTTGTGTGTTCTTTTAAGTAAGTTTTATCAAAGGAACACTGCCAGGTCTCCGCTCAGTCCATCCTTGCATCTAGAGCAAATGCACCTCTTAGTTCTTTGATCCATAAAACATCTTTTTGCCTTTCTTTTTATTATAAAATCAATGCACATCATTAAAGAAAATTGGTGAACAGATAAATGTAGGAAAAAAATTGCCATAGTCATAAACACAGCTATTATCACAATTTTGGGTGTTGTTCCTATTTTGTTGTGTTTTGTTTTCTAAAACATGTTTTTGTTTTTAGACTGTTATTATACTGGATATATAATTTTTCATATGCTTTTTTCCTATTAAAATACAGGTATTTTCATGAATCAATTTTTTTAAAATAACTCACTTTACATTTTAGAATAGTTTTAGATTTTCAGAAAAGTTATAAAGATAGTACAGAATATTCCCTTATACCCAACACACCGTTTCTCCAATTATGAACATCTTACGTTAGCATATTATATTTGTCACAATTAATGAAGTGATATTGATTCACTATTATTAGCTAAATCCAAACTTCATTCAGAATTCTGTAGTTTTCCTTAATGTACTTTTTCTGTTCCTGGGTCCCATACAGGATATTTGTTGCTTAAATAGTCCAAGGTGTGACTCTTAGAAGCTCTTTCAGTTGACTCTTATGACCCTATAAAATAGACTTATCAATGTGATAGTTTTTTTTAAAAAACTTTGTTTCCAGTGAAATAATAAATCACTTTTTCATCTGCTACTCTGTATCATCAATTATCTAATGTAATACTTGTTTCCTCAGACTGCAGCAGCAGGGACTTCATAAGGTCATAATAACTGTTAACAAAATATGAGTACTCACATACATCATCGCTCTGTATCAGAATCGCTGGTGGGCTGGCTCAGGTTCCTCTTTCATAGGTTCAAGTGGATGGCAGAGGTTTCCCTTAAGTGATTGTGAAGAACCATGACAAACCGCATCTTCCACCTCATAGTTTCAATCATTTATTTATCCTGAGATTAGCTTTTTATTCACTCCTAGTGAGCAGTGCTATTTACGTCATCATTCTTTTTTTATAATTTATTTACTATAAAGTTATGGGGTACAAGTGAGGATTACTACATAAGTAGGCTGCATGCAGGTGAAGCTTAGGCTTCTAACTGACCATTACTCCATCTATAGTGGACCAGGTACCCATTGTGTTGTCACGTGCACCCTACCGTCCCCCTTCCCTCCCTCCACAGCAGTGCACAGTGACTACCCATCCCACCTTTGTGCTAATGTGACTAGTGTTCAGGGTCCACTCATGAATGTGAACATGTGGTATTCACTTATTTCTGTGATAGTTCACTTTGTATGATGGTGTCCAATTGCATCCAAGTGGCTGCAAAGGTCATGATTTTGTTCTTATTTGTGCTGCATAATACGCCATCTTGCATTTGTACCACATTTTCTTTATCTACTCCACTTTCGATGGGCATCAGGGTTGGTTCCATGTTTTTCTATTGTGAATAGTGCAGCGATAAACATGCAATGCACAGGTGTCTTTTGAGTTGAACAATTTATGTTCCTCCCAGGAGAATTTATGTTATATTCCCAGCAAAGGGATTGCTGAATCATATAGAAGGTCAATTTTTAGTTATTTTAGAAATGGCTACACTGCTTTCCATAGAAGTTGAACTAGCTTATATTTCCACCAACAGTGAACTGCAGCCACACCAGCATATGGTGGTTGAATTAGCTTACATTCTCACCAACATTGAGCTGTAGCCACACTGGCACCTGTTGTTTTTTGACTTAATGATAATCATTCTTACTGGAGTTAGGTGGTAACTCATTGTAGTATTTTTTGATTTGCATTTCTCTGATGATTACTGAGGCTGAGCATTTTTTCATGTGTCTGTTGGCTGTTTGTATGACAATCTTTTGAGATGTGTCTGTTCACGTGCTTTGCCTACTTTGTAATGGGGCTGTATTTTTGTTGTTGTTGTCTTTTCCTTTCAGTTCATTTGAGTTCCTTGTAGATTCTAGATGTTAGGCCTTTGACAGATGCATAATTCACACATTTTTTTTCCCATTCTGTGGATTGTCTCTTTACTCTGTTGCTGTTTCTTTTGCTGTGCAAAAGCTTTTCAGTTTGATGAGGTCCCACCTGTGTATCTTAGCTTTTGTAGCACTTGCTTTTGGGGACTTGGTCATGAATTCATTGCTATGCCAATGTCCAGAAGGGTGTTTCATACATTGTCTTCTAGGATTCTTATAGTTTGAGGTTTTACTTTTGGGTCCTTGATCCATTTTGGCTTTTTGTTGTGTTTGGTTTGGTTTGGTATATGGTGATAGATAGGAGTCCAGTTTAATTCTTCTGCATATGATTAGCCAGTTTTCTTAGCACCGTGTGCTAAATATAGTCTCCTTTCCCCTAGTGACTGCTATTGGTGGCTTTGTCAAAGATGAGTTGGTTGAGGGACGATGTTTTTACTGCTGGAATTTCTGTCCTTTTCCATTTGTCTATGTCCCTATTCTTTTATCAATACCAGGCTGTTTTGGTTACAGTAGCCTTGTAATATAAGGTTTAAAGTCTAGAAGTCTGATACCTCCCACATTGTTCCTTTCACTGAGGATTGGTCTGGTTATTTGTGCTCTTTTGTGTTTCCATATGAATTTCTGTTTTGTTGTTTCCAGGTCTGTGAAAACAGATGTTGGTAATTTGATGGGTATTGCATTGAATCTGTAGAATACCTTGGGTAGGATGGACATCTTGACAATATTGATTCTTCTAGTTCATGAGCATAGGGTGTTTTTTCTTTTTTTTTTTATCTTTTAACTTTTTTATTTTAAAGATGTGGGGTACAATTCAGGCTTAGTTATACAAATGTTCATTATGCAGGTACCCTTGTTGATGAGATGTGTCTCCCCCTTCCCCAGGCAGACTCCCACTACTGCCAATCTTGCGTCCTCGCCCCCCTCCTGGCAGTTTCCCACTACTGCCAACCCTTTTCTTATAGTATTATGATAATTGTTCAAGGTCTCCTTATGAGTGAGAACATGTGATACTCAGTTCTTTGTTTCTGTGAAAGATCACTCAGTATTATAGATTCCAAGTCCATCCAAGTTGCTGTGAAGTTCATGATTTTGTTTTTCTTTATGACTGCGTAATATTCCATCGTGTATATGTACTGCATTTGTTTGTGTCATCCATGAGCTCTTTGAGCAATTTTTGTAGTTTCTCATTGTAAAGCTCTTTCACTTCTCTGCTTAGGTGGATGCCAAGGTATTTTTGTGGTTATTATAAATGGGATTGTGTTTTTTATTTGGTTCTCACCTGCTTGTTGGTGGTGTATAGAGAAGCAAGTGTTTGGGACAGGTTGTTCTAGAGGCTTCCATTGTTATTGCACCAATAGCTGCTTTTGCAGGCGCTGTCTCTTTAAGATTCTGAGGGTTCCCTGTTTTTTTGTTGTTGTTGTTCTTGATTCGTCCTCATTTGTTAAAAGCCAATCTTTATCTTTCTTGCTTGTTTTGAAACTAGTTAATGTCTTTCTGTTCTAGGGCCTTTTCTATCATTCAACACAGATCACTCAGCAAGACAGAGAGGGGTAGTCACTTCTGCTCCATGCGCCACACTGAAAATGGCTTTTCTGTTTCAAAGTTTTCCTTGTGATTAGATAAACTGGACTGATTTTCAGACCCCATTGCAGGTACTCTGTGGGCCCCCATCTGCTGTTCAGCCCAGAAACTTTTCTGCTGGGAAAGACTTTGAGTGCCGTTTGTGTCTCCCCATCCCTGTTCAAGACCACTTTCAGCACATGCAAGACAGTGATCTCCCTTGTTACAAAGGAATCTGCCCTGTGGTCACACGGGGAAGGCAGGAGATCCTTTCTAATCTGGTGTGGAAGGAGGTCGGTTGCCAGATGTTGGCAGAAGGCGCCAGCTGAGTGCAATCTGAAGACAAGATTTCCCAACCTGAGAGTTGGTCACTGGGTTCTGCTGGTGGAAGGTGCATTTTTGGAAACTGTCAGAGCGTGGTTTTGTTCCTTGTTCCACTTGGGTTCCCATTGCCCACTGCTGTGCCCTGACCAAGATTTCTCCCACATGGGACCAATGACTCAGACCTTTGTGAGGCTGGGAGGGAGAGAACCTACCCAGAGCATGTCAGGATCACTCACTCCCTCTTGCATACAGGCCAGGCCTTTTGTTTCTATGTGAGCCTGGCACAAGGTGGGGATGGGATACCCTGATACCAGTATCTATCATCTAGCACTCTGCTTTCAGGTCTGTATGTGTTTGAAAAGACCTCTGTGGGGTTCAGGGTGCTTCACTCACCTAAAACGATTCAGGGTGCCAACTGGGTATTTACTCTCTGTTTCACTTGACAAGAGAAGTGTTGGTCTGCTACTCCACAGTGGCCATCTTGGATCTCTCCATGTCATCATTCATGAGGCCACAAGTGCTTATAAATTTGGGCAAATTACTTCTGTTTCTAATTTTGTTTCCTTAAATGACAAATAAAAAAAAAAAGCCCTTGACTGACAGAGCTATCTGGAAAATTAAATAGTGTATGCATCATATACCTGTATATCACATAATGTATATTTATATACTATTATATATGTCAGAATTATAAAATCTATTCTTTATGCACACAGATGTGCAGCAGATATTTATAGATATATAATGTGTGTACATTTTTCTATGTTTTGCTTTCATATTTAGTGCATCTCTGTGATGACAGTACAATTCACTGGATGGCTTTTTTACTTAGTTCTTCTCATCCAACTAGTTTGCCTGTATTCTTGAGGTATGTGGCAGAGAAAAACTGAATATCACTCAATGATAATCTTTTTCTGAGCCCAATAACTGTTTCTGAACAAATCTGAGTAGGTTTCTCACTCTCTTTAACTTGAGTTTCTGATTGGGTAGACCAGGGAAGAGTATTATCTTTCTTTCTTACAGTTTCTGGCACCCAACATGGAGGCAGCTGAAACACCACACTCATACAAGTGCCTGCAGATGAGATCCTGACATGACTGGCAAAAGCTGGCAAAAATAAAAAATACAAAATAGATTTTTTTACTAAGGTCAGCTCTCCAGATCTCTGCCTGGAGTATCCAATGGACAGTGAAAGGTAAAAATTTATTCTTGTCTCTTTCTTCCCAGATTCAGCTAACAGAAGGAAATCATTTGTTTCGATTGTGACTCTTCTGTCTTGGTTCTGAGTCATTAGGTAGGCATCTTTGTTTTATGAGTTTTTCTTGTTATAGAGGTGTCAGCCATGAAACTCATGATGAAAAAATATTACATTTTATCCACTACAATTTCATGGGCAACATCTCTCAATAGATGGCACAGTCTTGATGTTTTCTGTGAATATAGTTCTCATAGGGCACTTAGTCCTTCTCACGAATACATTGTCAGACACACATGTGCTCTCTGTTGGGCCACACAGTTCTGGATCCACAGTGGCACTTAGATTCCTCACTCAAGTTCCTTCACTATATTTAGCCTGTGATCATTTTCCTATTCCATATTGCAAATCCACCCTCATGCTATTTTTGAAATATTATTTGGTCCTATGCTTCTCTATGAATATGTTACTATCAAAGTGGAGCAAGATGAGAAAATGCCTACAATTCCTAGACAAGCTTCAAGTTCCCAGCTGAAGTTGCATGGCCTGAAGGAACTGAGATGAGGAGAAAAATGATCAAATGAGGTAGGGAAAAATAGAAGAAACACACTTGAATTTATCAGATTAATATATTTGGCTTCATATCAGTCTTGTAGAATATTATTTTATAGAATATGGAAATGGTTCATATTTTATATTTCGAGTTGAGACACTTCACAACATTATGGATAAATCTGTGAAAGTGTTTCATCAAAATTTCCCATACCTTGCTTTAGAGCTATGACAATAGCTCATGTGACTGATAGACTTACCTTTCACCTTCGGTCTTGGTGGTATAATGTTTGCTTGTCCACACCCTGAAAATAATATCAACTCAACTAATATGAAATATTCTCTGTGGCAGCATCTTCTGCCAACTACTTTGCATATGTACCCATGGATTGTATGGGACTACCAACACAAAGTAGTTAAGGCATTTTGAAAGGCTAAATTCAATCCACTAATAACTTATTTTTAAAACTAAAGATTACATATTTATTCTTAACTATCAAACTTTCTTTTGTTTTCTCCTTGAATTTTTCTTTGAGAATGAAGTTATAGGAGATGATCTGGCTTTAAGTTTATGTTCTTCATTCTCCAATCTCTCTTGCTAGAATACTCACTCTAGCAGCCCTCTTCACATGCCCACCAGGTATGTTTAGATTTACACATGCAAGTACAGTCGTGTGTTGCTTGACAAGAGAGAAAAATTTTGAGAAATGTGTTTTTAGGCAATTTTGTCCTTCTATGAAAATTGTAGAGGGTGCTTACATAAATCTAGATGGTATAGCCTACTACACACCTAGGCTATATAAGTATAGCCTGTTGCTCCTAGACAACAAACCTGTACAGCTTGTCACTGTACTGAATACTGTAAGTAATTGTAACACATCAGTAAGCAGTTGTGTATCTAAACATATCTAAACATAGAAAAGTTATAGTAAAACTGTCCTATAAAAGATAAAATACAATACACCCTTATAGGGCACTTACCATGAATACAGTTTGCAGGACTGGAAGTTTCTCCGAGTGAGTAGTGAATGAATGTTAAGGCCTAAAACATTACTATAGACTTCAGAAGCACTTATACTTAGGCTATATGACATTTATTTTTTTTAATTTTCTTTCTTTAATAATAAATTAAACTTAGCCTAACTATAACTTTTTTCCTTTATAAGCTTATGAATTTTTTAACTTTTTGACTTTTTTGTAATAACTCACAGCTTAAAACACAAACACATTGTGCAGCTGTACAAAAATATTTCTTCCTTTATATTCTTATTCTATAAGCTTTTTTCTATTTTTAATTTTTTTTAATTTTCTTTTACTTTTAAATCTTCTTAATTAAAAACTAAGATACAAACACATATTATCTTAAGCCCACACAGGATCAGAAACATCAATATTACTGTCTTCTATCCCCACATCTTTTTCCACTTGAAGGTCTTTAGGGGCAGTGACATGCATGGAGCTGTCATCTCCAGTGATAGCAAGGCTTTTTTCTGGAATACCTCCTGAAGGACTTGCCTGAAGCTACTTTCTCTCTCTCTCTCTCTCTCTCTCTCCTTCTCTCTCTATACATATATATATGGAGTACACTCTAAAATAACAATAAAACATAATATATTAGATACACAAAGCAATAATATAGTCATTTATGGTCATCAGCAAGTATTATGTACTGTACGAAATTGTATGTGCTAGGCTTTTATATTACTGGCGGTGTAATAGGGTTCTGTACACCAGCATCACCATAAACATGTGAGTAACTCATTGTGCTGTGATGTTATGATGGTTACAACATCCTTAAGTGATAAGAACTTTTCAGCTCCACTATAATTTAGGGGACCACTGTTGTACATGTGGTCCATCGTTGATTGAAATGTTGTTATGTGGCTGTACAGGGCCAGAACTAACTACTTCAGGTTCTTCATATTGGACTGAGACATGTCTTTTATGTGCCAGAGCTGTTCTTTTAAAATTTTCAGGGAGAAAGCACACTCATTTCTGAGGTATTCATGCTTCTTTCAGGTTTCAGAGCAGACTCCACACACTTGGACTTCCTCAGGCCTCACTAATCCATTTACTGCTGTTGTGTCTGAGTCACTCAGGACTTCAATAGACAAGGCTTCAGCAAAAGACCTATTTAAGAGGCTCTTCCAAGATATGTCTTAATCCAAAGTAATAGCTGGGAGTTGGGGGAGGGGCAAAAGAGCTCTAACATCTATTGGGTATTTATGTTTCAGGGCTAAGTTCTGCCTCTAGGACATTTCAGCAGACTGACAGCAAGAATCAGAGATCAGGAGATCTGGTCTAATGGACTCACAGTGCAACTTTCAGATGTCACACCACCCTCCAGTAAAACAGAAACACTACTTCAGAGATTGCCTTTAGCTGAAAAGAGGTGAGTCATGTCTCTCCCGCCCCCTTTTCTTAAGGATAGCCTGTATCCCACAGCTAGTGGATGTCACAACTGGTGGTTATAGGTTCATAAAAATCACCTTGTCTAACTCAGCAAAACTATCCCACACCTAGAGTTCTGGAGCCAAAACCAACCCAGAGTTGCTGTGACTGCATTGTAGCTCAACTTCTTTCTCTGCCTAATTCTATTTTCTTCAATCCTCCACGTGTGTTGAGTACTCACCAATAAATTTCCTGCATGCTAATTTTCTTCTCAGTGTAACTCAGTCTGCAGTACCTCGGTCCTAGTGTTATCTACTTGCATTGTTCAAGACATTGGGTCTTGTATTTCTAATTGGAAAAATAAGGAAGCCGGATTAGATCTGTAAAGCCCATTTCTTGGTCCATTATTGTAACTGAAAAAAGAGAGTAGGGATTGAGAGAGACTTTGGCAGCTTTAAATCACATCAAGCAGCCCCCACTTGCTGAATCAAAGCCTTAGTCCTACATAGGTCATAAATCCCCACTGTAATCCTTCAGTATCATTGATCAGTGTCATCTATTATATATTTTATTCTTCTCTAGGCTTTTTTTTCAACATGTAATTATGTATGCCATGTGTGAGATCTTTTTATTTCTTTCAAATAAATCATATAACGTCTGCGTTTGTCAGGAAAACCAAAGTAGAGAAATGTGAAACGTGAATTGAGAAAAGTTCAACTGACCGAGTTCCATTAATTTTCAGGAATGACAAGTCAAGGTCAGTCAAAGGAAAAAGAATGAAAAATATCACAAATGATTTTTTTAATGGGGAATACATAAGCCTTAGAAATATGTTTGTTTTTAGGTCTTTTGAAAATATTTCATAACCTATAAATAAGATATAGGAGTTTACAAAACAAAGTCCACAAAATCAATGCCTTAGAGAAGCAAAACTATGACAATGTAATATTTTTGCTATATTTGACATTATTTTAAAAATAATTATTTTCTTTCTCCAAAATATCAAAAATTTCTGAAAAAAATAAAAATTTCATCATTTATTTCACATTAACTTTCAGACTTCATTAAATATTCAGATGTTTGACATCATTTAAGAACTCATTGAAAAAAATATATATATATATGTTTTTCTAATTCCAATGTTCAGCATCACATAAATAAGGCCAGAAGTAATAAAAGCATAAAATTCTCCCTGCTAAATTTTGTATAGTATTGTCACTGAACTTTTTGACCTTTCTTCTTTCTTTTTCCAGGGCCCAGACATCTCAATAAATAAAGCAAAAACTTTCACCTATTGGCCTCAAACAGGCAATAGTTCTGTAGAATTTGACATTTGTGACAAACTGAGATACATTGATACACCACTGAAACCATCCAATGATCTTGAGCTTTTTCCTGTTCTATATAAGCAGATGATTGTGGTTTTTTTCCTAAACAACAGCCATAGTCTCCAAACTGATTCCTCTGCTTCTTCTCTTGTCTTTCTATAATCTATTTTCCAAGCAGCACTTAGTGAGGTATTAAAACACAGATGTGATTATGTCATTCCTCTGCTTAAAATCTTCTAAAGAATCCTCATTATACTTGTAATCAAGTATTTTTTACCATAAGTTAAGAGCCCCCACATGGCCAGTCTCCTGACTCTGTCTAGTCTCTCTCCCTCATTCTCTCTCTGTTTCTCTTTCTGGACAGTACCATAAATCTTTCTGTTCCTTCAACACACCAAGCCCTCAAGCAATTTGCAGTAACTATTTCACATCATTTTTATTTTCACTGAAATAGAGCGATGAATTATATCCCATAGATCTTAATATTTTCCTTAGATTTACATGTTCCCAATTTTACATGACTGGCTTTCTTTTGTAATTCTGGTTTGGCTTCAATTTCACATCTCAGAAAGGCCCTTCTTGACCATTGAGTCTAAATTAGCATTCTTTTTCCCCTGCATCTGTTTATTTTCTTCTTCATCACTATCTGAAATTAACTTATTTAATGATTTTTCTGTTTAAAGTGTTTTTTTTCCCTCACTAAATAAAAATACATGACATCAGGTAACTTGGCTGCATTCTTAATATGTCAAACAGTTTCTAGAACATAATAGGCACTATGATCTATGTTCTAGTCGTTTTCTAATCAACACGAAAAAGCAGCGGTGTTGTACTGTGGAGATGGGAGATGGATTTATAAACCCAGAGTGAGGTCCTGAGTGCCAGCGGCCGCTGCTGGGCAAAGACTCTATCACCATGTCTGACCAGGAGGCCAAACCTTCAACTGAGGACTTGGGAGATAAGAAGGAAGGAGGATACATTAAACTCAAAGTTATCGGAAAGGATAGCAGCGGGATTCACTTCAAAGTGAAAATGACAACACATCTCAAGAAACTCAGAGAAACATACTGTCAAAGACAGAGTTCCAATGAATTCACTCAGGTTTCTCTTTGAAGGTCAGAGAATTGCTGATAATCAAACTCCAAAAGAGCTGGGAATGGAGGAAGAAGATGTGATTGACGTTTATCAGAAACTAAGGGGGGGCAGGGATTGTTCAACAATTTAGATATTCTTTTTGGTTTTTTTTTTCCCTCAATCCTTTTTTATTTTTAGAAATAGTTCTTTTGTAATGTGGTGTTCAAAACAGAATTGAAAATTAGCGCCCAGCCGGGCTCGGTGGCTCACCCTGTAATCCCATGCTTTGGGAGGCTGAGGTGAGTGGATTGCCTGAGCCGGCGGGTTCGAGACCCGCCTGGGCAACTAGGCGAGACCTCATCTTTACAATAAATCAAAAAGTCAGCTGAGCATGGTAGCGCGTGCCTGTAATTCCAGCTACTTGGAAGGCTGAGGTGGAAGGATCGCCGGAGTCCAGTGGGTCGAGGCTGCAGTGGCCGGGAGCGGCCACTGCACTACAGTCTGGGCAACAGAGTGAGACTCCAACTGAAAAAAAAAAAGAAAGAAAAGAAAAGAAAACTAGTGCCCTATCTCCTAAAACCATCTGGTAATTTGAATTCTAGTGTTCATTATTCATTATTGCTTGTTTTCATTGTGCTGATTTTGGTGATCAAACCTCAGTCCCTTTTATATTGCCCTGTCCTTTTTAAAAATTACCTGTGTCCACAGAGAGGCCACTTTTTTCCAGGACTGTGCATTCTAGGCTTGTGGTGAGATCAGTAAGACTGACCAATGCAAGTTCATAATGAGTTTCTAAAATGCCCTGAAGTTCTAGCATGTGACTGCTTCACTCCTGAACTATGACTTTCAGTGGAAGATGGAAAATTTTTCAGAGAACTGAACTGTGGGAACATGACCTTTTCTTAACTTGAAGCTACTTTTAAAATTTGAGGGTCTGGACCAAAAGAAGAAGAATATCAGACTGGAGTCAAGAAGACAGATCAGGTGAGAGTAATGACTAACTCCAAAGATGGCTTTATTGAAAAAAAGGCATTTTAAGATTTAAAAAAAAAAAATCTTGTTAGAAAATCCCAGAAAAGTTCTAATTTTCATTATCAGCTAATATAGTTATTCATGCGGAAGTGTGTACAACAGAACACTGCTCTTTTCTATTTCGTTTGTACTTTTTGGCCTGGGATATGGGTTTTAAATGAACATTGTACCATATTTGTTACAATATGTACATATTTGTACATAAAATATGTACATATTTGTACAATATTTATTTAAAAAAAGAAAAAGCTTTGCCTCACAAGTTTTCAACAGATAAAAATAATTTATTTATTAAATCATTATAAATTGACTTTTAATCAATTCCCCAATAAAATGTATTTTTTCCAAACACTTATCTATGACATGTTTTCTCTAGTCTTTTATGATTCATTGAGTTCATTTATTCCATTAATGACCAATGTATAGATAACCCTATATAAAGAAATCAAGAATGTTTTATTAATTGTATTATGCAAGCATACATGTTAATTGTAGAAGGTATAGAAAAAGCTGGTAAATAAACAAATATAGGAAGGATAAACAGTGATTTTTATCAATTAACTTTTGTTAAAAGTTTTTGTACATTTTTTTCAGCTTTTTAGATTGTATTGGATAACTATTGGGTTGAAATTTTGACCTACACTCTTACAATATTAATTAGGATGCTTTGGATAGAATTTATTAGATGAGACAGAACAGAAAATAAATGATTGGTTGTTTTGCAATATCAACAGAAAAATTTAATAAGGGTGTAAATTATTATTGAGGTAGTGGAACCACAAATGATAAATATGAAAGGTCATTCACAGAATCTAAACAAATTAGATTTGAAGAACAAAAAAAGAAGAACAGTCAAAATTAATATGGAAATATATGAATTCATAAATCCATTTATGTATTAAACAGTTCTTTAGAATAAACTTCTCATTAATCAGATATCAGGCTAGGTGGTGTGGTTAAGCAATGAACAAATCAGAAAAGAAAGGTACTTTTACAAGAGTTTTCACCTTAACAGAGATAGGGCTATAAAAGAAAGAGATGTGGACTTCAGTTATGAAAAATGTTGACACTGAAGAAAAGAGGTGAACGATTCAGGGTGTTAAAGAGTTTTTTTAAAAACCTTCATTAAACTGAGTAAACGAGATACTTTGGAGACAAGAGCATGACATAGGATCAGAAAATTCCACAGAGCCATAGAGACCCAAGCCCACTTACACTCAAAAGTAGGTATCAATTCAATTTGTGCTGCTATAACAAAATACCCGAGACTGCTTAATTTATAAAGAGTATAAATTTGTTCTTTCACCATTCCGGAGGCAGGAAAGTCCAAGATCAAAATGCTGGCTGGCAGGCTTGGTGTGTAGAGGGCTGCTTTCTGCTTCCCAGATGGTATCTTGATGCTGTATCCTTCAAAGGGAAGGAACGCTGTGTCCTCACATGGCAGAAGACAGAAGGCCACTAAAGGGCGAAACTCCCTTCACCAAGCCCTTTTGAAATGGCATTAATCCACTCAGGAAGGTATGAACACCTACCAAAAGACTCCGCCTCTCAACACTATTATCTTGGAGATTGTTTCCAACACATGAATTTTGGAAGACATATCCAGACCATAGCAGTGGGATTGCAAGAGGAAATGCATCAAGTCCCAATACTTAAAAAGCAGTGCTGAGTAACTTTGCTAAGTCTGTGGGGTGGACTGTTCTGAGTCCTCTTGCATCAGAAGGTTCAACAACATGTAACAAATGTAAAACAGCAAAGATGGTCACCTTTATAAACCAAGATTCTCTCCTCCCTGACCCACAAGTTTCTAGCACCACATTAATGATTATAGTGTGTCCCAGAGGAGGTATTAGTAGAAAATGATGAAATAAATTTTGTTTTGAGATGAACATGTAACATATCTTAGATTTTAATGTATAGTTAAGCAATAATAAAAACCACTCAAAGAAATAGAATAAAATATATTTTTCATAATCTTCAGGAAATTTTACATTACAGAAAACAGAATATGAAGAAAATAATAAGAACCAGAACAGAACAGAATACCAAGAGGGTAAAAAGCAATCAAAGAGCAGGACTTGGTGGCTCAGCCTGTAATCCCGTGCTTTGGGAGGCTGAGGTGAGTGGGTTGCCTGAGCCCGCAGGTTCAAGACCTGCCTGGGCAACTTGGCGAGACCTCATCTCTACAATAAATCAAAAAGTAGCCGGGCATGGTAGCGTGCACCTGTAGTTCCAGCTACTTGGAAGGCTGAGGCAGAAGGATCGCTGGAGCCCAGCAGGTCGAGGCTGCGGTGGCCAGCAGCGGCCACTGCACTCCAGTCTGGGTGGCAGAGTGAGACTCCAACTAAAAAAAAAAGCAATCAAAGATATCCTGATAAGGAGGTAATCAGTAGCATTAAAAGAATGAGAAGATCATCAATATAAAATACTATGAAAGGTCTACAGGTAAAGACTCAAACAAGTCCCTTAAATGTGTTTTATTTCTATGTTTGTTTGTTTGTTTATAGATTCAAGGGACACTCGTCCTGGCAGGTTTGGTACATAAGGATACTTCATGATGGTTAGGTGTGGGCTTCTATTGAGCCCATACCCAAGTGGTGAGCATGGTACTCAATTGGTTATCTGTTGCCTTTTATTTCTTTTCCGTGCCTAAGTGTATTGGCTAAGACTTACAATACTATGTTGAATAAAAGTGGCAATACTAGGCATATTTGCCTTGTTTCTAATCTTAGAGAAAAGCTTTCAGTTTTTCACTGCTGAGTATGATGTTAGCTGTGAGCTTTTTATATATAGCCTTTATTTCATCAAGATAATTTTATTTTAGTATTTTTTACTGATTTTTACCATAAAAGGATGTTGAATTGTGTGAAATACTTCTTTTGCACTTATTGAGATGATCATGTGGTATTTATCCTTTTTGTTCTGATATGGTGTATCAGATTGGTTGATTTTAATATGTGGAACCATGATTGCATTCCAAGATAAATTCTACTTGGTCATGTTCTATCTTTGGTTTCTTTCTCATTTTATTTTGTGTATCTTCTGTAGTTATTTTCCTTCTGATTTCCATGAGGCTTAAATAAAACATATTGTAATTCTAACTGTTGATTTTAAGCTGATAACAACTTAAATTCAATCACACACAGTCTTTACGCTTTTACTTCTCCAACACACTTTATTATGTTACTGATGTCACTAATTACCTCATTTTTTTGTGTATTTCTAACCTTTTTCATTGTGATACTTTTTAATACTTTGTCTTTTAACTTATATACTTTTAAAAGTAATCTACACATCGCTTTTACAGTATTACAGTATTCTGTATGTCTATATATTTACCTTTATCAGAAAGCTTTTATTTCCATATGTTTTCATGTTACAAATTAGCATCTTAGCATTTCAACTTGAAGCACTCCCTTTAGCATTTCTTGTAATCAAGCCTAATGGTGATAAAATCTCTCTGCTTTTATCTCAGAAAAATTTTGTCTCTCCTTTATTTTTGAAAGATTGTTTTGCTGAGTACAGTATTGCTTGGCAGGATTTTTTTTTTCTTTCAGCACTTTGAATAAATCATCTTTTACTTCTTTCTAACCTGCAAAATTTCTTCTGAAAAAATCTACAGATAGTCTTATGGAGGATTTTTTTTTTTTACATAATGAGATTTTTTGTTTTAGCTCCTTTCAATATTTTATCTTTGGCTTAGACTTTTGACAACTAGATTGGTATGTGACTTGGCACAGATTGTTTTTATTTTATTTTATTTACTTCTTTGGTTATCCTAGTTAGGTCCATTAGGCATCTTTAATCTAAATTTCTATTCTTTATCTTATTTGGAAAACTTTTTAAGTGAGTTGTCTTCCCCTTTATCTTTTTCTCTTCTCTTTCTAAAGCTCTCATATATGTATATTGGTCTCCTTAAAGGTGTCCCTTAAGTCCCTTAGTTTTCAACACTATTATTATTATTATTATTTCTTCTTATTAGATAATTTCAAATGAACTTTTTTCAAGTTCAATGGTTTTGTTTATTTTTGAATTGGAATCTCACTCTGTCGCCCAGGCTGGAGTGCAGTGGCACACTCACGACCACCCCAGTGTCGGCCTGCTGGGCTCCAGCAATCCTTCAGCCTCAACCTTCCAAGTAGCCGGAACTACAGGTGTGCACTACCATGCTGTGCTATTTTTTTGTGTATGTGACTAATTGTAGAGATGAGATCTCACCAAGTTGCCCAGGCTGGTCTCGAACCCATGGCCTCAAGCAATCCATTCACCTCGGCCTCCCAAAGTGCTGGGATTACAGACTGAGCCACTGGGCCCCACCTTATGATTTTTTTTTTTTCTGTTTAATCCCTCTAGAGAGTTTTTTAGTTCAGTCACTATATCTTTTAACTGGGAGTCTCTCAAAACTTCTGTAGGTGTGCTTCTGCTGGATTTGTGCATGTAATTCCTAATTAAATAAATTTGTGGTTTATTTTTTTCAGGAGCTCATAATCTCTTGTTCTCTCTGGTGTCTATCTCTTATACTGTGAATCCTCTGAAGCAGCAGGACACTATCCACCTCTTTTTTGTCCACACTCCCAAACAGAGAAGACAGAAATTTGGTCTCTTGGGTAGTCTTTGAAAAGTCAAAATATTGGACATACATTTTATTTGTCTCTTGTTTCTTGATGGAGAGATTATTAAATTGTATTGTCATTTGTCTGATTTGTATATCCTTTGACGCAACAACACACCACCTAGCTATTTTGTTCTCAGTGGCTTCCAAGCACATAGAGTATATGCCAGGTCCTATCAGGTCTCCAAGACAGGCAATACAGAACCCGGTGCCTTGGGCAGCCCTGGAAAAGAAAGAACACGAAGCACAGCCCAGTCTTCTTTTTTCCTCCTCAGAGAGAATCCAAGAGCTGGAAGTTTCCTCTTAATCATGTGGCACTGTGCTGGGGAGGGACTACAATGAAAGAATGGCACAGATTTTCCTAGGAACATTGATGCAACTATTATCTTGCTTTCCTGTGGTGCAAACACCTCCTAACTGGTTTCTGGATATCTCACAATATAAATTGGTTTATGTTTTGTTGTTGAATGTCTTTATGGGAGAGAGGAGAGTCTAGGCTTCCTATTCTGCCACCTTGTTGGTTGTACCCCTAAATAATTTACTTTAAAGATACTCTCTTAAGTTTGTTAAGTCAGAAATATATGCTTTCTTTGAAATACCCAAATTATCTTCTTTCACTGAAACTGTTGATTATTCAGATTCATCTTCTATTAATCACATAAAGACTTACAACAACTCTGAAAAGTTTAATCAAAATAGACAATTTACTTCTAATAAGAGATAGCAGGGATATGCTGTAATTAGCAGGACTCAATTTCAACTACCGCCTTGTGTTAAAATTGTTTCTGGCATATCGTGCTAGTTCGATCGTTAGTTTTGAATTACTGTTCTAAACACTGTACCTGTTCCATATTACGAATGTGTTATTGTTACAGCATGCAATAAAAATTACTCTCAAGATGCACACGAAGTCTGAATGGTAAATTGCTCCCAAACAGTCTTATCTTCAACTTATGGTTTTGCAAGCTTTACCTCTCTTAGTGATTAATATCATAATACCATGTAAGGTTTAGGTCATTCGGCAACATAGCCACCATACTTCAGAAGTCAGATCATGACAAAGCATTTACTATACTATGAAAATAACACCCACTGACATCCCAATTAATGAATACTTTTGTTACATAGAATAAAGATGCAAACAATAAATACCAGAAGTTAAACTTGAAGTAATCACACACACACACACACACACACACACACACACACACACACACACACACATTTGTTTCTGAAGGAAATGGCAATTGCAAAAAACATTTTGGCAATAAAAAAAATAATGTACACAGTGGATTCATTTGCATTAATAAAAATCTCAGTAGATTAAGGAGATACATTCCATTAGGGAAGGGTCAAGTAGGACTAAGTAAAATATGAGCTTGGAGTTGTGGATCTAGACCTATTTGGGTAAAAGGTTTCTAGCTTTGGAGCCCTAAGTTTCAATGAAGAAACATGTTGCCAAGCAAGCAGTCTTAAAATGACCTAGAAAAATTAATAGCTGCGATCTTAAAAATAAACTCCAGGAAGCCAACACTTCATTTAGGTCACATAATTAATGCAAACCTTGTCTTAAAAATAGCTTTCTGGAGTTGTCTTTAGTTTGTTTATATTTTTAATTTTTTGCTTTGACTTGAAACCTAATTTTTTTCCTACACATTTTAATAAATACTGCAAGAAGAAAATTAATAGGTCACCTGGGACTTTCTTAAACTGAGAGCCCTTCTCCCTTTGTCAAAATTTTTAAGTCAATAAAGCACCTTATACTTACTATTTATTTTAATGTAATTATGTGTAATTCCCTATAGACTATGGACTAACACTTTGGTGTGATGATTTAAGAAATTATTAAAACTTTATTCCTCCTGAACCCATGGGTTTGAGACCAGCCCGGACAACTTGGCGAGACCTCATCTCTACAATAAATCAAAAATTAGCCGGGCATGGTAGCATGTGCCTTTAGTTCCGACTACTTGGAAGGCTGAGGCAGAAAGATAGCTTGAGCCCAGCAGGTCGAGGCTGGGGTGGCCGTGAGAGTGCCACTGCACTCCATCCTGGGCAACATTGTGAGACTTCAACTTTAAAAAAAACACTTTATTCCTGTCCTCAAGCCAGAGAGGGAGCTTTTGGGAGAATAGAAACAACATTTAAACAAATAAGTCCACTAAAATGTCATATATTACAGAGAAGACAAGGGTCAATGAATCTGCAGAGGAGCCAAATATACCTATGAGCTACATCTTGAATACTGAAATGTCTGTGTTCAAGGAAACAGATGTTGGGTCCAGTATATTTTAGGCCACAGAAGCACTGTTAACTAAGGCAAAAAGACCATAATAGAATCTAAATCTTGGAACTATATAGAATGTACAGTTATACTTTAAATTCAAATTTATTTATTCATTTATTTTGGTAGGGAGAATGACAGCTCAGAGGGAAAAGTCAAGGAAAGTAAGAAGGTCAGAGAAGTACACAGGAACTTGACTATGTTAGGTTTTCTGTTTTTAATAATGAATTTGTAGTTTGTTCAATAAGTAATGAAGGATTTCTGAAGAATTTAGAATTTTCCTCTTCTTGTGAAGATGGGTAGTAAAAAAATGTACCTCACAAAAAAGATTAAGTGAGAAAAACTATATGAAGAAATCTATTTGTTCTTCATGACTCTGAGTTCTTAGTACATATTTGGCCTGAAAGATTTATATTGGTCTTGTTAATTAACTCAGTAGGTGTGTAAAATAACTTTGAAGTATGACAAAAAACATTTTCTAATGTTAACATATATAATTGCTCTTCTATGAACATACTCAAAAAGCTGCATACTCAAAAAGCTGAATTGGTCTAGAAGACTATTTTTTTTTTTTTTTTTTTTGAGTTGGAGTCTCACTCTGTCGCCCAGACTGGAGTGCAGCGGCCGCTCCCGGCCACCGCAGCCTCGACCTGCTGGGCTCCGGCGATCCTTCCGCCTCAGCCTTCCAAGTAGCTGGAACT
>CAUYQG010198187.1:0-28236 GCA_963574415.1 Tarsius wallacei | reverse complement strand
GGTTGATCTTAAAGTACATTCCATGCAGTGATGAGTAGAATGTATATTCTGTGGTCATTGGGTGGAATGTTCTGTAGGTATCAATTAAGTGCATTTGGTCAAGAGTCACATTGAGGTTCCGGATCTCACTGCTGATTTTTTGTCCTGATGATCTGTCTAGGGTTGTGAGTGCGGTATTAAAGTCCCCAGTTATGACGGTGTTAGAGTCAATATGTCTCTTGAGTTTTCTAGAAGCTGCTTTATGAAAGTCGGCGCTCCTATGTTGGGTGCATATATGTTTAGAATAGATATTTCTTGTGGATGGAGTGAACCTTTTATCACTATGTAGTGGCCTTCTGTATCTTTTTTAACTTTTGACAGCTTTCTATAGAGGTTGAACTAGCTTACATTCTCCCAACAACAGTGTAGAAGCATTCCCTTTCCTCTGCAGCTGCATCAGCACCTGAAAGCTTTGCAGAACAAAAGAAACCATCAAGGAAGTAAAGAGACAACCTACAGAATGGGGAAAAAATATTTGCGAATTATGCATCTGACAAAGGCCTAACATTCAGGTTCTCCAAGGAACTCAAATGAAGGAAAAGGATAAAAACTTACAACCTCATTACAAAGTGGGCAAAAGACATGAACAGACACTTCTCTGAAGATGACCTACAATCAACCAACAAGACACATGAAAAGCTGCTCAACCTCACTAATCATCAGATAAATGCAAATGAAAACAACAATGAGATACCACCAAACTCCAGTAAGGATGATCATCATTAATAAGTCAAAGATACATGTCCATTTTTTCATTATCTGATATTTCCTCTTCTATTCATTTATAAGCAGCAGAAGCATCAAGCACCTGATGCACATGTTTGCACTTGGTGAACCAATCATATTGTTTCATAAACTGTGCTTTCTTTTTCTTTGCTGTTTAGCCCAATTCTACAAGAGCAAACAGCTGGGTAGTTGTAGGACCTGCTGATCTGAGCACAAGTCTGGGAGTCAGTAACTTTGAGTTCAAATCCATACTCCACCACACGTTTGTTCTAAAGATGTGAGGCTGTTCTATAAAAGCACTCACTATGGCATTCAAATAAGCCTAGAAACTACTGTGCTCATATGCTAACACAAAGAAATCTTTCTTGCAGCTGTGCTTATGGCATTTTTCAATAGTCTAATGGAGGTTTGGTCTGCCGCAAAAAGCATAGTAAAAGACAAAGAGCGAATGGCCCGGCTTGCCCTTCAGACAGAATGACTTTGACTGCTCAGAGTCCAGTCGGCGGCAAAGAGAAGATTTCAAGGTCAATTTCCTCACCTTTCAAACCTGTGATTTCATATTAGAAGATCAGGCTGTCAGCTTTCCTGTGTCGACAATTCTCTCTGGGAAGGTTAATGTCACTTCTAAGCTTAATAATGGCCCCAAAGTTAGGAACGTACTGTAAACATCCTGAATGTGATGAATAAGTCCAAATAAACAAGGATGATAGATGCAAACTGTGGCTGAAATTTTTTTAAGCCAATGCTGGTTACAAAAGAAGAGTAAAACATAAACTAAGATTGTACCCACTGAGGATTAAGTTTGTGTATAAAAAAGAAAGCATCCTCATGCTATGAAATGAATGTGCCATCTTCATGCTATGAAACTGAAAATTCCCAGTCTAGTGTTTAGACATATAATCCAAAACAAAAATTCAGAAAATTACTGACTTAAGTACCTAACAAAATTTACAAAATTAATATGAAGTCTGAGTATTTTCTTCTGTAAAATGAGTTTTGCATCATCTTCCTTGCGCATTTCACAAGATAATGGTAGATTTTTATGTTAAAGAGATGATAATTGCAAATCACTATAAAAATCATGTGATTTGGCCACATGATTTTATGACAAGTCTTAAAAACTTGTCAAAACATGTTTGTTCAGTTATTCCGAATCATGAATTTTGTTTTTCTCTCTAGTGCAGTAGCTCTCAACCTGGCTACACATTAAAACCACCTAGAAAACTTTAAAATGTTTTTCAATTTCTAGTCCTTTTACCATGATCTGAGTGCTTCTGTCCCCCACCCCCAAACTTATAATCACCAATTTGATAGTATTACAAGGTGGGGTCACTGGGAGGTAATTAGGACTTAAGAGCAACATTCTCATGATTTTGATTAATGCCTTTATAAAAGAAGCCCCAGAAAGCAGCCTTGACCTTTCCATTACGTGAAGACACAGCAACAAGTCACCATCTATGAATCAGGAAGTGGGCCCTCATCTAATTCCAAATCTACTGGTATCTTCGACTTCTAGCCTTCCCAGCCTTTAGAACACTGATAAATAAGTGTCTGTTGCTTATAAGCTACCCTTTCTCTGGTACTTTGTTATTGTAGCACAAATGGACTTACACACCCATCCTAGACCAAGATCTAGAGGTGGGACAGAGAAATTACTATTATCAAAGGGTGCTTCTAATTTGTGGTTAGGAAAGAAAACACTAGGATGAAGTGCAAATCTGTTTACATAACAAACTAGAAAGCCAAGAGCTAAAAAATGAAAGCTCTGGCCTATGATGCAAACATCTTCCTAACATTTACTCTTCTTCCTGTGTGCAGTTTTCCACTAAACTTCTAATAATTATCTCACCTAATAGAGCTTGGAAGAACAAAGAATTAGTAAAGAAAAAAATTCCACAGTTTGGATTAATTGGAAAAGTTAGTATAAATTAATAAAAATTCAAAATGTTAAAATATTTTAAAAAGAAATATAAAAAAGCAAATGAAATGTTAAATATAGCTTTACCAAAACAAAAACTTTCCAAGTTTAACCAATCCATCTTTCATTCATTGTAGAATACGTGTAGAGGTCCTTGAGCAGTTTCTTTCAATGAATAGATTTTTTTAAGTATGTGTAATTAATTAGCAAGTAGGTCATATCAGATATCATCAGTGTATCATATGCACAGAAGATGTGAGTACATTTTTGCTAATGATTAGATGATTGTGATCTTATATAAAGGAACAAATATAATATTTGCGGCAGCCCCTACTGTCTTTAATTCTCCTTAGCCAGTTTCTGATACTTTCTTCTCTCTGTATACTCAACCATACACTTCCATTTCTTATTCCAGCCTTCTCTCTCTTTCTCTCTCTCCCCCGTCACTTTTTTGCACACACACACACACATACACACACACACAAAATGTTTGAAAAGGTAGATGAGCCATCAGCTAAACTCCTTAACCAACAGAGCCTAAAATTATTCTTGTTTTCTATGCATGTGACATCCTTTGGACTGGGAATGAGAACTGATATCCTAATAATCACTGGAACTCTCTATCTTCCATATTGCTCTATATCACAAGACTAAACTCAGATCTGGATTGAGGAACTAGCCAGTCCAGGAAAATAAAATATCACTACAATCATAATTGTTACTGAAAATTTCATTTAAAAACTGATGAACGAGAACTTTTCTAAAAAAAATAATAATAATAAAAAAAAAGAATACCATATGCCATCAGTGGGAATAAGCTACCTTTGAAAGAAGAATAATACCATCAAGGAAGACAAACTGCCATCCAAAGAGTAAAGGTCTGGTTAGCTGCAGGACTTTTTTTTCTTTTTCTTTTTTTTAGATGCGGGGTACAATTCAGGGTTAGGTATACAAATGTTCATTATGAAGATACCCTTGTTGAAGAGGTGTGCCACCCCCTCCCCCCCTGCAGTTTCCCTCAACTGCCAATCCCATCCCCCTCCCCTAGCAGTTTCCCACCACCAACTGCAGGACTTTTGAGAAAGTAAGTTTGAGGCTATTGTTGACTTGTTTATAACCAAATTACAGAGGCCATTCTCCATCTTCCCTGCCTGTCCTTTGCTTTTATTAAAGTGTAATAAATAAACAAAATTAACAGGTGTTAAATTAATAGTCTTCCCAAGTCACCATCCAACGGATAACATTTCATCCCTGACTAATACTCTTCACAATGTCTCTATCCAGATTTCCAGTTCCTTGTTAGGAATGAAATCCTAATCTCACCTCTAACCCATGTAGCTGAGGTCCTATCATTATCTGGTCATTACCACTCCTCCATTTTCAGGAATGTAGACCTTAGACTCTTATTCAACCAATCACCAATTGGAACAAATTCATGAACATACTAACTGCTTCTAATAATAGCTACCAATCTCTTTTTTTCCCTTCTCATCTCATGACTACTTGAACTTCCTCCTAC
The DNA here is from genome assembly GCA_963574415.1 of Tarsius wallacei. NCBI lineage: Eukaryota > Metazoa > Chordata > Mammalia > Primates > Tarsiidae > Tarsius > Tarsius wallacei. The sequence goes on along the minus strand of CAUYQG010198187.1, from coordinate 24,034 downwards.
AGTGCAGATTCTCCCAGTTTCTCTGCCCTACACAGCAATGATTTCCTTCACCATTTTTGACTGAATGAAATCTTTAAGCTTTATATAGCAAAGTACCTGGCTATAGCCTATAACTGAATGGATTAGTTATCCACAGTATCAAACCACCTTCCACACATTATCTAGCAACCAGGGGTGCACTATTAAATAGTTTAAAATTCAGTCTCTAAAGTAAATAATTCTTGATTTCAGATCTGTCCATTTCTGAGTTGTAAATATTTCCACTGTGGCTGATTTCAACCTACTAACATGATGTCTCTGAAGGTAGAATTGCAAAAAAAATAGTGCATAATCAGCTCCAAAAATTCTGTAAACCAGTCATAGCTCACCAGAAGCTCATAATATCTAAACAATCTCTATGCACAAGCCCACCCAACTTATAAATTTTAAAAAATTTAAATGAAAATATAAAATTATAGCAAATATGATAAGATAAGCCTACAAAATCACAGGTATGCAAGTCATTCTTGCAACAAATATTTACTGAGTATCTGCTAGATGTTAGGCACTGTTGTAGGCACTATCGATAAGACAGTTGACAAAACAAACAAGAATCTATGTTCCTGTGTGCTCCATTCCAAATGGATAATAGTCACAATAGGTAAGTAAAATATGTATGTTAGATGGTGATAAGCACTATGGAGAAAAATTAAAGGAGATAAATAAAAATAAGAAGGGTCTCCATTTCAAATAGTGTGATCAGACCTGAAAGAAATTAGCAAAGAATTGCCCATGGGGAGAGAATAGCCAATCAAAGGTTCTGAATCAGAAAGACACTTGGGATGCTAAAAGCACAGCAAAGAGGCACCTATGTCTTTAGTGAAGAAAACATGGAGATGACAAAGAGAATGGTGAGAACTGATCATGTGTGGCCGAATGGGTTTTTAACAGTGAGATGAGAGCCATTGGAAGGTTCTGAGCTGAGGAGTGACATGTTCTGACATATATTTTAACAGGATCCTTCTGGCTTATTTGTAGAGAATCAAGTGTATCTGTGCAAATTGAATTGTGTGCAAACAGGGAGACCATGTAGGAAGGAATTATAGCAATCCAGGAAGAAATAGTGTTGGACTGAGCCAATGTCAGTACAGTAGACATTACAAGAAATAGTCAGATTCTGAATACAATTCGAAAATGGAGGCAACAGATTTGCTAATGAATTGGACGAGAGTGTAAAAGAAAGAATGAAATCAATGATGCCTCCAACATGTCTAGTTTGAGCAACAGGAAGAATCCAGGTGCCATTAGATGAGTTGGGGAAACTTTGCTAGGAGTAAACTAGAAAATTGCATTTTGAATATATTATATTTGGAGTGACTATTAGATAGCTAACAGAAGGTGTTATTTGAAAAGTGCATACAGGGCTTTGGAGTTCAGGGGAGAATTTAAAACTTGAACTGTACAGTTGAGCATTGTCAATAAATATATGGTATTTAAAATCATAAGACTGGATGAGATTCCTAAGAGTTACTTCAGGTATAGAAGGGAGGTGCCAATGACTAAGCCTTAGGAAAAATCCAGTAAAGGTGATGAAGGCAGGAACCAGAAAAGCAGGAGCACTTACCACATGCCAGGCATTATTTCGTAAAGAGTGTGAAAGTCTTATGATACTAAATTCCATCAATAATAAAGATAACATTTGATAAAGAAATCTTATATTTGATAAGGAAGGATATTTGCATTACCCTGTTTATAATAAAGGGATCTAAATTAAAGAAGATGTGATGTCACTGTTGCAATTTGTAAAAAGAAGAACAATAAAAGAAATCTAATATTATTTTAAACTGCCATTACACTTGCCTCAAATGCCAACTCCCCTATGAAATGTCTTGAGTGGAATTCAAAATTCATCTTACATTTAATCTATTACTCCATAAATTCTGTTTCCCTCCCAACAGTATGTCATCCCTTTTTCTTCTTAACCTTCTATAATTGTAGGGTTGGCCTACTCTTAAGCACTTAATTTACTTCAACTTGTACCGTTAATTTACAATTTTTTAAAAATTCTCTACACTTAATTTACTTATTCATTCATTCATTGGTATAATTGCTGTTCATTCCATCAGCAAATAAGCATGTGTAAAATACTGTCCTCAGGACATGGCAATCTTCACACTTCATTTATATCTCTAACCTGATAGGAACTTTGTAAATTTCAAGATATCAACAAATAGCAGGTAATTTAAAGAATAAATTTCTCAACAGTTATTCAAAAGGTTCTTCTTATCTTTTTTCTCAAATGAAATATCTGTACTGATCTACAGGCAGAGTCCAAGTGATGTATCAATGACAGAGAGATTGGCAGGGTAGAAGCAATACTTAGACCATGGTTTAGCAGCTTCCGAGCTCTTCATTTCAATGCTGGTTTGTTAAGGACAAAGATGAAGAGTTCAGGGGGGTCTCAAGGAAGCATGTACCAGTGCAGTCCTAGCAATACAATCAGAATTCAGTCTTTATCTAAATTGTATCCCTTACTTCTGACATCAAAAATCAGAGTTGAACATGTTCTTCCAGGTTGCAATTTCAAAGCAGGATTTTAGTCCCAGTTGGCTGACTTACTTCTAAGACTAATTTATTGGGAGCCATATTTGTCTTTCGGTTCCCTTGTCTTCTTTCTTTTCCTTAAAAAAAAAAAAACCTAAAAACTAAAACTTAATTATTCTACAGCAAAATAAGCAGACATCTGTTGTATAGATGATCAAAAGATTATACTTTGAATCAAACCTTTTTAAACAATTTTATGATCCTCACTTTCTCTTGTTCCATGGGAAACTGATTTTTTTTTAAAACTGGAAGGGAATTCCTCTCTAGTCTCAAACTTCAATAATTAGAACTGAGTATTTTATTTACAGGTAAAACTATATTTGTTCAGGAATACCATGTTACACAGGAAATAAAATAAGTGATATGGCATATTGTTTTTGCACCGGATATTATAGATGATATTATATGATAGGTTTCCACATTTCTACATTGAAAGTATTAGTATTTTTTGCAAAATTTAAACTTTTGTATTTGGATTTGAGGCTCATGGGAAATTTTATATATATTTTATATATAATTTTATATTTTTATATGTATATATAATTTCCCATGTATATAAAACCTTATATAATATTGTGATCGTTTTTTAATTTCCATGAGAAATTATATGTCATATATACAATTATATATTTAAAAATTCAAATTTTTTATCCAGAGAAGCAAAAAACATTGTTCAGCATGAGATGTGGTAAACAGGGAGGGTGGGGTAAGGGGGTCATGATGTTTTTTGTCCCAGATCTTAAAAGTATTTAAAGGGAAACATTTTGTCAATGTGGAAGAAGTGAAACCAAAAAATGGCAGAAGCACAAAAAAGGCATCAAAATTGATAAGTTCAAAGACTGTTTTGAGCAGTGGAAAAAGCATTTCAATGGGTTTACGGCATCAAACAGAGAGTAGTTTGAAGGTGACTGAAGTTTAAATGTGTAAGAATAAATACACAATTTTTAATAAATAAATTCTGGATTTTGTTGTTGTTTTTGTTTTTTGTTTGTTTGTTTGTTGGTTGGTCACCCTCATGCATGTTTTATCCACCAGAGGCTTTTTTTAAAAAAATCAAGTTCTCACTCTGTCACTTGGGCTGGAGTCCAGTGCCATGCTTAAGGCCACTGCAGCCTCAACTTGCTGGGCTCAGGTGATCCTTTCTCCTCAGCCTCAGACTGAAACCACAGGCACGTGCCACTACATCTGGCTAATTTTCTTTTTTTTTTTTTTTTTTGAGTTGGAGTCTCACTCAGTCACCCCGACTGGAGTGCAGTGGCCGCTCCTGGCCACCGCAGCCTCGACCTGCTTGGGCTCCCGCGATCCTTCCGCCTCCGCCTTCCAAGTAGCTGGAATTACAGACGCGCGCTACCACGCTCAGCTAATTTTTTTGATTTATTGTAGAGATGAGGTCTCGCCAAGTTGCCCAGGCAGTCTCGAACCCGCGGGCTCTGGCAATTCACTCACCTCGGCCTCCCAAAGCGCAGGATTACAGGCTGAGCCACCAAGCCCAGCTACTTTTTTTTTTTTTTTTGATTGTAGAGACAACACCCGCCAAGTTTAAAAGGCTGATCTCAAACCCCTGGGAACAGCCAATCCTCTTGCCTCCACCTTCCAAAGGGGCAGCATTTGAGCCACTGTGCCCAGCCTTGCAACTCTTAATTATGTCTCTATGTATTATCTGCAGACAATGAAAGAAAAGTATTTAAAATTATCTTGCCTTTTAGAAATTTTGCTAGAATTTACTTGACTAATATGTCAAAAAAACAAGATAAATAAAATAAACAATTTTTATACTTCATGTTCTCTATATAATTTGATATATGTCTGGTCAAAATATATATTTTCAAATGGAATAAGTCACTTATGAGCATTATCTATTAGAGACTTATTCATAAATAAATTGGGGCATAAATTGAAAGTTTCATACTCCAAAACTTTCATAAATGTCTGAGAATGAGAAATAATGATATATTCAAATGTTCCACTAAATTTCAATCTATTGTAAACTAGAAATATAGGAAACATATAACTTTGCTTTTAACTTTTTAGTTTTTATTAAATATGTATGCAGAATTGTGAATAAAATACACAGTTGTTTGATTTATTATCACTAGTATAATTGATAATAATTATCTGTGTAACCATTGCTTGGGTCAAGAGTAGGGCACTGCCAACAGTTAAATAAGTAGAGAATTCCTGACATGGAAGAAAAGTAGATGAAAGGAAGGAAAGAAAAAGGAAAGAAGGAAAGAAGGATGGAAGGAAGGAAAGAAGGAAAGGGAAAACTTTTAACAGTTAATTTAATCCACCAAAATCAACTACTTTTTAGTACTAAAGTATAACAGAAAAATGTAAAGTTAATCCATTTAAATAAAACAAAGCTACCTGAGCAAAATATTAGTATACAACTAAAATACATGTTAAAGATTTATAACCAAAAAAATAGATTTCTTAAATGAGTCTTATAATTGTTTTATATATTCTAATGGAAGAATATTGCTAGAGTTCAATGCAATAAGAGACAAATACAAATTTCATGTTTATAAGGTTTATTTAATGCACTAAAGTGGGAGAAAAATATCAGACAATTTAAAATTGTGATATTGATGGGCTATAAACAATTTTAAAATGAGGATTCACCATCAGCCAGAATATATCTTAGGCTTGGCATATAATTAGTCTAAAATTCAAAATGCCTATTTTGTAAGCATGCACAGTTGTAATAGGTAAAATAAAAGACATACAGGCATAGTGTGCTGGTTTGAAAATTAGGATACAAAATTCTATTTTAAGTCTTGCTCTGAACTTATTATAACAATTTTGGTAAATCACTTAATCTTACTTTACTCAAACTTTTCCCCTTAAAATGAAGAAATGTGTTTATGAATCCCCTTAGACAATCATAAAGAAATTATTGAAAACCTACTGTATGCTACCACTGTTTTATCAAGTCGATATGCATTTTGCCATCCTGTGAATAGGCAGAAGGGGAACAGAACATAAACAAACAAATACGAAAAAAAACAGGAGAGGTGCTACGAAGAGAATCAACCTGGCACTTCAATTCCTAAGTAACTAGAAGTTTTCTCTGTAAGGTTTCAAAGTTTTACACTGTTAGGAAGGTTTATATTTGTTTCTGACCAAGAAACAAAGAAGGGCACTGCCAGGGAATTACGAGTTCTCTACAAATGGACCACAGAATTCGATGCTGTCATTGGTGTTCTATAATTAGATATCTGATTCATAAAGATGACTTCATAAAAGAGAACAAGAAAGCAGTAAAAGTTGAGGAAAGAATAAACTGCAAATTTTGACATAGTAACGTATCTATGGTATGACTTTGGGAAAGTCTGCTCATTTTGCTTCATCTCTTTTTTCTCCTCTACAAAAGATAATAAGCCTTATCTCATAGGTGGAAAAATTAATGCAGTGATTTAAGCCAAGGAAGGGCACAAGTTCCACTTAAGCTAGATTCAATAGCTAAGAGCTATGAGTCCAGAGAGCACAAACCACGTGGTGCCTTATAGACCACGTGTCAGCTAGTCTCATAACATAGTCAATGTCCTTGTCAAACAAAAGGGCTAGATAAGTGTTTCCCAAGGTTTCCTGTTGAACCTGAATCCCAAAAGAGGATGACTCTTCGCAAACCAAAAAATTCCATAGCCTAGTGGATTTTGGAAACATTGTAGAAAAAATTCCCATTAGAGTGATTCAAACCACATGTAGTACAGTAAAGCCCCAGTAAAAAGATGTCTAACTTTTCTTGACCCAGCTGTCCTGAATTTCTTTGACCTGGAATTCTTTTTTTCAGAAATTATCTAAGTAAAATATAGTTTCCAGTCTAATTTAAGTAAATATTAACAATATATATTTTTTTATTTTTGCAAGTCTGTGAAGTGTTATCTTTCTTATCTTTGCTTTTACTCTAAGTCAGAGATGTTCAGTCTTTTGGCTTCCCTGGGCCGCAAGTAACCATTTGACTTCCCTGAGACGCATCAAGTAAAGAGGAATTGTCTTGGACCACATATAAATTATACAATATAATATAATCTATATAATATAATTTTATATAAATTTTATTTATATAATTATATTATATTACTTACATAATATAACATATGTTAGCATATATACATAATAAGAATTGCATTTTTTAATATTTTTTATTATAAAGTTGAGAAAATGTAGAACAATACAAAACTAATGGGAAATTTGACCTTGTTTTTGTAAAACTAATCTATTAATGTCTGGTTCAATGAATAGTCACAATCCTTAGTGAGTTCTCAAGGTGCTCATCAGAAATAATTGTTCAAATTTGCTCTTCTTGTGCTTCATAATTGAAAACAGTTGCTCACAGATGTATGTGCTTCCAAAATGCTATATCATGACTAAGGCATGAAGTTGTGAACTTCAAAAATGGAAGTACACACGTAGTCACATAGAAAATAAATGCTAAAACCACATGATGTGAAAAGATTGTGGGGCTGGCTGCATTGTTACCTGTCCTGGACCTCATTTGGCCCAGGGATTCTGGGTTGGACATCCCTGCTCTAAGGAATCCACAGCTCATTCAACTTAAAATAACTCGAGTTGTTTTTCCCCCCATCAATAAATGAAATGAAATTTCACTTTTAAATTTTTATCACTCCTTAATTAAATCTTTTAAGAAGTTCTTGAATCTTAAGTACTTAAATCTTTTGAGAAATACATTTACCTTTATCCCTTTCAACTTTCTATGTTTTTGTTCAGATTTCATATTTGAAAAACCTTTTCAAGGACTTTTAAAGCATTTTATTTTGTAACAGTAGGGTATTTGGAATAAATATTTCCCTCTTCCTATGATTTTATTTTGCTTTGCTAACACTGTATGACAGAATGTTACCTTTGCATTTGATGAGGCCTCTTTCGAGGTGTGTTGACATGTCAGTTGATGGTCTAGCAACTCTATTAAAGATTTGTAGCTGTTAAAGTGCTACTTTTCTAAAAACGTATACAGCACTTGAAAAATCAATCCAGAGAGTTCTATAGTTCAACTCTCACATTTGTGCTCTAATATCAGTTTCACTGTCAAAAATAAGTAATTGGAAACTTGGTTGACCAGAATACACCACTCCCCAACTATACTAGGATATGAAGGTGCTACCTGACTCTCCGAAGTTGTGAATTTTGGCTCTACCCAGACCTGGAGCTCTCAACCATTTTATAGTCATGCTTACTTACATCCTCCTCTACTATAATTTGAAACTGTAAAAGACTTAAATGATACAACTCAAAGCAAATTTAAATGATCACAAATTTAAATATGCATAGTTCCAACACTTTCCAGTGCTTCTCCTAGAAATTCTGATAAACTCCTTGGACATGTGGGAGGGATGGTGCTATGGATGGAGAAGCTAGTTCCTAATAAGTGAATTACTTTTGACTCATTGACTATTTTTGTGTTAAAAGAAAATCATCCCCAAACTTGGAGGCACAAAGCCAACACTCTTCCTATGCTCATAGAGACTGAGGGTCAGGAATTCAGACAGAACATAACTTATGTCTTCCCCCCGATGTTTAAGAGGCAACTCAAATAGTTACAATAATCCTTAATCGCTGCTAATACCTTTTTCTCTGGCCTTACCTCTTGCAATTCCTCTTAGCATTTATCGTTCATTCATTCCTTGGAGTTCTAAAGGACGTCATTTATATTCTTATATACTTCATAAATTCGGAGAATGTATATAAATGAAAAAATGAAGAGAGCCCTTCAAATAGTTACTAATTACTAATATTTACTAATTATCACTTGCTAATTACTAATATTTCCTAATTACTATTTTGATCAATCAGCATTTTCTAAACTGCAGTATAAAGCATTACATGTTAAAAGACGTATTCTGAAAGAATATCTTGTGGTCAATGATCTGAATATGGTCAAAACAGTTGAGAAACACTGGGTGAAAAGAGTCAAACAGATTTCTTTATACCTGGATTTCTCAGATTATTAAATATGCTAATGTCAATTATGACCCTCTAAGAAAAGCATATAAAATATGATGTTTTTCCATTTTTTACACAGAACCCTTTTATTTTATCACATATATTAACATATCAGAAGAGAATTCAGTGAAAAAGTGACCCAAGCCAAGAGCAATGCCTTCAAGAAACTTGGGCCACATCAGACTTCCACAGTGACTACTCCACATATAATGATAGTAAAGAGCAGAACACTATAGAGATTTATATTTACTCATAAAGAAGGAAAAAGCTAAAAATAATATTAAGATATTTTTCAAATGGGTTCAAAATATACTGAAATGAGTCATTAAATGTATCATTGAGTGCTTTCAAATCTTGAAAGAGTAGGAAAGTAAAGCAAATTTGACATTTTTCAGATGAAATTAAGTATTATATATTACTTATAAAATGCAAAATATCAAAATTATTTGATTGCAATGCCTTAAATAATATAGACTCTTCAAAATACAAAACTTGTCTCATTGACTATTTTTGTGTTAAAAGAAAAGTTCCCAAACTTGGAGGCACAAAGCCAACACTTTTCCTATGCTCATAGAGACTGTGAGTCAGGAATTCAGACAGAACATGACTTATGTCTTCCCCCTGATGTTTAAGAGGCAACTCAAATAGTTGGGTGCAAGAACAGCTGGAGATGAAAACCCACTTTCCAAGACAGTTCTTCACAACTGGCCTTAGGTGGGAAGATCTGCCAAGTTCGGGTACATCTAAACTTGGCTTCCACAGCTTGGGGGCCTAAGGATAGTCAGGCTTATCATGTTGCAACTCAGTGCTAGTGCTCCCCCAAACAAATTGAAACCCATGGCTTTTTATGATCTTGTCTCGAAAGTCACCAAGTAAAACTTGTCATATGTTCCTGGTTTCAGCAGTCACTAGCTTATCCAGATTCAAGGGGATACAGACCCTGTGTCCCAATGGGAAAACTGTCAATGAATTATTTAAACCAGCACAGAAATCATTTCTACAAAGTTTCTAACATGTTCTTCACCAAAAGATCCTCTGATTTCATTTATCAGATCCTCCTAAGATAAAGTGGCCTGTTGGGATGACTTTGGCAACTTGTAAAATAAATTCTCAAAGAAAAATGACAGTTTGGGAGTTTGAGTGTGATAGAAAATTGTGTGGGTGGGGTTGAGAGATTATCTTCATCTTTGCAGAAAAGAAAAAACAAACATAAAATATAAAACTTGCTTTAACAATTAAGGACAGACTTCATAATCTGTGTAAGGTCTTATTCAGATTCCATTACTGAACATTAATCAGAAGGTTACCTTAATATTTAGTAGAAAGCACTAGATTAGAAATTCATGTCCAACCCTTATGGAAATTGGAACTGGCAGCCAATTCCTGACCAAAACCCCAAGTGCCCATGCCATAAGAGATAAGATAAATAAGTGAGACCTCATCAAACTGACAAGCTTCTGCAAAGCCAAAGATACCATCAAGAGAGTAGGCAGACAGCCCACAGACAGGCAAAAAATATTTGCCACTGTTCGTCGGACAAAGGTCTAACATCTAGGATCTACAAAGAACTCTTGAAAACATGCTGAAAAGAAAAAAAACAAACAGCCTCATTACAAAGTAGGCAATAGACACTTCTCAAAAGAGGACATATGAGCAGCCAACAGATACATGAAAAAATGCTCAGCCTCACTAGTTACCAAAGAAATGCAAACTAAAACTACCCTGAGATACCACCAAACTCCAGGCAGAATGGCCATCATGGATAACTCCAAAAACAACAGATGCTGGAGAGGATGTAGTGAAAAGGGAATACTTCTACACTGTTGGTGGGAGTGTAAACTAGTACAGCCTCTGTGGAAAACAGTGTGGCAATTCCTAAAAGTTTTAAACATCAACCTTCCATATGACCCCACAATCCCCCTACTGGGAGTATACCCGGAAGAACTCAAATCACTCTATAAAAAAGATAACTGCCCACATACGTTTATTACAGCATAGTTCACAGTAGCAAGAACGTGGAACCAACCATGCTGCCCATCAAAAGAGGACTGGATTTTTAAAATGTGATACATATACACTATAAATATTACACAGTCATAAAGAAGAACAAAATCATGAACTTCATAGCAACCTGGATGGATTTAGAATCTAATAGTGAGTGATCTTTCAAAAAAAAAAGAACTGAGTATCACATGTTCTCACGTATAAGTGGACCCTGCACAACTATTTTAATACTATAAGAAAAGGATTGGCAGTAGTGAGAAACTGCAGGGGGTTTAGGGGGCAGGGAGATGGAATTGGCAGTAGTGGGAATAGTGGGAATCTGCCTGGGGAAGGGAGGGCACACCTCATCAACAAGGGTACCGGCATAATAAACATTTGTATACCTAACCCTGAATTGTACCCCACATCTTTAAAATAAAAAAATTAAAAGTAAAAAAAAAAAAAAGAAAGAAATTCATTTCTGGATGTAACAGACTAGTCTTTCATAAGAAACTAATCAACTCTTCAAGTGCATGTCTGCATTTGTGCCCCTATTCTATATTAGTCTATTTACCTATTTATACATTCCTTCAACAAACAAGTACTAATTCCTATTTGCCTGTAATGTGCTGTTTATTTGTTGAAAACACACAGAAAAAAAGGAGTTGTTGGTGCATGCCCTTAGACCATTCATTCTAAAGGAATATTCATATACATATTTACTTGTTAAACATTATGTAGGCAATTCCTACCACAATATAAGCTTAAAATCTAGATCTGTTAATAAAATATATGAGTTATGTGATAGGAGCCAAACCCCCAAAAAGTCTCAAAGAAGTATATTAATAAGCCACAAAATAAGTGGTAAGGTTAGTAAGTAATTTAAGTTGAGAGTAAGAAGAGATCCCTATGGAAATGCATAAATTGAGACTCCATAGAGGCACTTTAGAGATTCTTCTCTAAAAAGAAATAACTCACTAATGACCAAATATTGAACTTATACAATTACACATCTTTAAGAGCGTGTGGCAAGGATTGTGCCATAACACATAAAGTACAGGAAACGTTATATGTCTGTAATATATCTAAACCACATTATATTTAGCTTCCAGTCTCCACTGGCCAAGTCTGGTGATAACACCAACATCAGTAATTTTTTGTTTCACTATCATCTTCTAGTCTCCTGCTTCCCATTTATCTCTCTTTCCTCTCTCTTTTTTCTTTCTTTCTCATTCTCTCTATCCCTTCCTCCCTTCTCTCCCCCTCCTCTGCCTTATTCTTCTCACTTAGTCATTTTATATTGTACCAGTACATCAGAATCTACAAAGTGTGAAAAAAAGTGGGGAATCTCTCAGCCAGCGATCACTCAAGACCCTTAGTAAAAGTACTCATTGTTTTTATTAACATGATTTATTCAGAAGTGGTCAATTCTACTGCTGGCTCAATTCCATGTTGTCAAAATTGTCTCTATAGACTTTCTCCTGGTTTGTCTGTGTTGGGCCTATGACTCAACCTCTGAGAACCCTTCCACATAAAAAGGCTGACGTGAATTTTCTTCCAGAGTTAAGGAGACCAGAACACAAAACCACAAAGGATTGGCTAAACTTCATGTCCAGAAAATGTGTAAAATTATTTTTAATTCTGTTGTTAGTAAATCTGTTCCAACAAAAAGCCTAAAGACAAGGTAATAAAATAACGTATTGCCCTGCCACAAATGATAACTGCACTTTTTCTTTTATTTAAAGGTTATCAACTTCCAGAAGAGGATTACCTTGTTAACAGTGGAGATTAAAACACATGAATCTTGAATACCTGTTGACTGCACAAATATGAGAGAAAATTTGTAAGTGGCCCTCATAGTAAGAAAATAAAAAGTCGTTTCTGTTTAGTTATGCATCTAACGTACCTAATATCAATCGTTTCATTCTAACTATGCTAGCACTTTTAAACTATTTGGTATTCACTATATTTTATCTAATCATAGTAAATTCATTTGACATTTGGAAATTATAGTATGAACATTATCATCTAATTTCCATATCTTTTAGGATCAATTGCCTACCAATACTGTAAATGCTTTTTCCTAATTTGAAAACTCTGCTAAAACAATAGTTTTTCATAATAGATAATGAGAACACTGCAGTAATTCTGAGGGTTTGTTTTGTTTTGGTTTGGTTTTTTGCTATTGTTTATGGTTGCCTTTTTGATACAGGTACTTACTTTTAACCTGCAGTATCTCAGTATCAGAGATTTTTATTGGTGTCAACTTGCTCCTTCAATGTATCTTAAATCTATACCACCAACTGAGGAATATTAACCATACTTTATACTCTGGTAGTCTAGCTGCCTTTTCTACTTATTTTGTGAATAAAATATTTAGGCATAATTCTTGGTGGGTTGTATTAACAAATGGTGTCATTATTAGTATGAAAATAGCATTGCATTTAAATATGATTTCTCAGTTGACAGCTCTATTTTAGAGGAAGTTAAATCACTTTCAGCAGGGATATAACAATGTCCCCAAACAACGAGCTACTAAGATAATAAAATAAACTTCTTTTTCTAGGATTCAAATCATTATATCCTCCTTCATCCCTTTCCTCACTGAGTGCTAACTATAAACGACTAGATTCTGTGCACATATTAACTACATTTACAGAACATGCAGCACAGACCCATAGACTTGGGTAATATTACTGCTCAAAAATTCTTTGGAGGTTTTAAAATATGGCTACATTTATCACAATAGTACAAGAGAGGAATCAGCAGTAGCAGGACACTGCTAGGGCAGGAGGAGGCACATAACATCACTAACGGTGCCTGATCTCAAACCAGAGGAAGTGAGGACCAGCAAGAGGCCAAAACTTCACCAAAACTTTAGGTACAGATTCCTAATCCTGACTTGTACTCTACGTCTTTAAACAAAAAAAAATGTGCTTACACAATGGAATCAACTAAGGGAATTTTTTAAAGTGCCACTGCCTGGGTCATGCCCAAGAGATTCTAGTTGAATTAGTATAGAGTGAGGCCTGGGCATCAAAATTTTAATAAAAAGTTCCCCAGGTGATTCTAGTATGCAGCCAAAATTTAGAGCTGCTCTTCTAAACATACACTTGTTTTACAGATGAAACAATGAACCCTGGCAGTGACACATAGAAACTTGATAGGGCTAATGCTAAAGATCACATCTTAAGAATTCCAGTTCTTTTTGCATGAACCCAGAAGTTTTGAAACGTGTTTTCCCACACATAAGATTTCTTGGAGGTACTGCAGGAGCCATGGAGGTGATGGGGAGGAAACAGCAGACAACAGTGTGGAGTCACCCACTCCTCAGCAAGGGCAGCTCTGGTTTATATTTTTCATATGTTGGACTGCTTTGCAAGGTTTCTTCTCTGGAAAAAAAAAAAAAGTAAAAAACAGAGGGGAAAAAGAGCATCTGACTAAAGTTAAAAGAAGTTTCAAACTACTGTAAGTAAATCATTTGGATATAAATAGATCCCTTCCTCAAAGAGAAAGGGAAGGGAAAAAGGGTATTAAAAAGGGAAGGGAAAAGGGTTTAAAAAAAAAGTTGTAATATTTTAAGGTAACCCTGAACTAATGCATAAAGTTAACATATGTTAAAACATAAATCTGGGGATGGGGATATTATATGTTTAAATCTGAGAAGGAAAAGTTTTTAAAGCCAGGAAGTAACTACTTTTAACATCCCAATATGCATTTTGTAGCTTGTAAGGGAGACTGTGTCCACTCATGGTGTGAGATAGATTAAGAATGCCCCAAGAAAACTGGTTTTGAGAAGGCAAAGGGAATTTTCAGTAAACTGACAAGAAAGGGAATTTGGACAGTCAGGAGAGAAAGCCAGGATGATTGTGGGAACAAGGGCAGAAAATTTCGACAGAGAATGCTAAGACTAAAAACTCTGGTTCCTGGTAAAAACTGTACTTATGCTTATTTTACACACTAAATAACAAAGACATGTAGCTGAGAAGAACATGTAGAATAGCCTGCTTGATTATCATAATCTCTATCTGAAAAAACTTCATTCATTTATACTTGTACCAGGTTGGGGCAATGAAAAAGGTAAACCACAACTGAATGCAGCTGCCCATCAGTTATGACATCAGCTAAGACTTCGTCAGTATCCAAGTTACTGCTCAATATTTTGTATCTATAGTTTAAATTTATTCACATTTTTCTGCCTTAGAATTTGCAGCAATCATTCATTCTTTTATTTTTATTATAACATATTTATATTATTTCCTATTACTTCATGGAATCTGAAACAGAATCTTCTTAATATATTATCATTATTAACTGGAGATAATATGTAATTTATAATAAGAAGAATAGCTATCATATATTGATCACCTACCATATGCCAAAAAAGTGTGTCATCCTGTAAGTATATATCTTTAATGCCCACAAAAACATTATGAAGTTAATGTTTTCTTCTTCCTGCTAATAGGGAAGCTTGGCTTAAAAATGTTACTTTGTCCAAGGTCTCACACGTTTAATCTCTTTTTAAGATTCCCAAAACCCATGTGCTTTTCTCTACTACCCCATGCTGTTTTGTTTTCTCTATAAAACCCTTGAATCAAGTGGATTTCTATGCTTCCAAAATGTGTAGGCCAGCAGTATTAAACACATTTGAAGCCACATTTCTTCCATTAACAGGACATCATTGTCCTTTGTAACCAAAGACCCTCAGGAAACTACCACTAGCTTATGGAAAAACCATAAGCTGAAGACTAAAGTTTTTAAAAAGTAATTATACAAAGCATTTCATGGCATGGGAGGAAATTTATTCCTGAATGAGATTTTACAAAATTTTATCAAATTTTATGAGCTTTAAGTATTGTATAATAATGAACCCAGAAGTCCTTCTTAATACAGCTGTACAATAATCATCTTCTGCATATCTACCTCGTAGCAGGCAATTAAACTTACTTATTTTTAAAATCCACTTTTCTTTCCTCCTGCAGAATATCTAGTAAAAATCCAACATTATAATTATCACTCAGAGTTTAAAATGCTGTCTTTTCTTATTGAAAAACATTAAAGTGTGATATAGAGATCCTTTTTTCTCCTATTTACCAAAGATGCACATCGTGATCTCTGAAGTAAATCTGTCATTGCATAAATCTAACCCATGTAACCCTAAATTAAGATTTTGCTGGATCATGTTGTGTTTTAAATGTTTGAGGGATTTTTTGAAAGCTGATATTGACTTGCAATGTAATAAGTATTTAGCTTCCAAGGGTGACTTTGCTACCAACTGTCTTTCCTTCACTATTTAAGTCATGGCCTGGATATCTCTGCTTTCTGAAATACAAATAGCTAACCATTATTGAGCACTTAACACATCCTAAGCATTTCAATCGTTTTAAGTAGAATAACTTGACTTATTCTCATGAGAAATCTGTAAAGGACTTACAAATATTACCCCCATTTTACAGATGAGGAAACTGGGATTAAATAATGCATCCAAAATCAAACCATTTACAAGAGTAGAGCATTGTTTCGAGCCCAAGTAGTCTATAGTTTAGTGCCCTTTGATGACTTAGCTACTCTTCAACATACAGTCTTCACTTCCTTTGGCCCCCTCTCTTATTCTCCCTTAAATTCGCATTACCTCAATGCTTGCACAACATCATCAACTAGAAGACAAAGTCTCTGTCTCTCTCTCATTCCTTTTATCACTGTACATCTCCTAAGATAGGACTTTGCACAAAACACATGCTCAACAAATTGAACTAATTGGATTAACCATTAATCATCTATAAATATTCATTAAGCATGTTGTAATTATTATAAATATATGGCATAAATTCTATATTATATAATGTAAATTCTTATTACTATATGTTGCTTTGGTATCCATTCTGGATCTAAGTTTAACATGCTCATACCAGAAACAGAATCTATTCACCCTTAACAGTTTCTAGTTCTCTGTCTCCCCCATTTTCTCAATGTGCTCTATTCAGATATCTGCCTTATACAATCATCTCTTGATGACCATCTCCCTATGGAACATACAAATACAACCTACTTAATTTCCCTAACTGACCCCCATATCTTCATTGACTGTGCAGATATGCTCCAGTGATCACTCTCAGAGCACAACTCTGTGCAAATTGTGAGTGATTGCTCTAAACCTAGCAATGAGAATTCTTCACAGAAAACCTGATTGGGTAATGCCCTATACCCCAGTAAAGGTCTCGGCCCATAACTCCATCTTTCTTTGGCTCCCCGCCTGCTGTTTGAGTCTATTTCTCCAGCAACCTTCCCACTGACCCTCATCAGTACTTCTCTGCTCTCAAGAATCTGGGAATAATACACTGATTCTGTTATTTCATATGCTTTTATTTTGTTGGCTCCTCTATGTCTCATTCTACTGATAGATACACCTGGATTCAACTTTCCAGTCAAGTTAGCAGCTGTTTTGACAGGAAGAAACTGGGTATGGCTCTGACAAGAGCCACAGGGTGTCTGTCAATATAAACAATTTTACTGTTAGAGGGACATCTGGTCATGGGTTGAATACTTAGGCATTAGGCTGTTCACTAAGATAAAGAAATATCCCATGAAAGGCACACTGTAAACATCCATAAACACATCCCCTGGAGCCTTGTCCAAGCAGGGCCAGAGTTTATAGTCACTCTTTAGAAAGGCAGTTCAAGATCAAATTGGAAAGAAACATAATAAATGTCTATGTACCAATCGCTATGATGTATGATAGAAATAGAATGGCAAGCAATATAGGAAAGGCTCTTTCTTCCCTTCCTAAATAGACAATAGTCAAGTGATTTAGTTGGGATATGTTTAGTTGTCCATGCAAGAAGCCTAACAAAAATTAGCTTAAATTAAAATATAACCTATTGACTTTTAAGTTCAGACACAACTAGATCCAGGGCTTCAAAAATGCCCTCAGGAAATTGTCTATCTCTCCTTCTTAGTTCTGCATTTCTCATTCTGTTTTGTCCTTTGATAGAGGATCTTTCTGTGATGGTAATAAGAGCTCCCAGCTGCTGCAACTTCCGTGATCTCTATAACAACTCTGGAGAAATGGGGGAGTGGGAGGGAAAGTAATTTTTCCTGAAAATGCCAGCAAACATGGTAGAGCTACCATTGGTCATGCCTGAATGGTTAATCTAATTAATTCAATTTGTTGAGCAGGTGTTTTGTGCAAAGTCCTATCTTAGGAGACATAAAGGGATAAAAGGAATGAGAGAGTCAGAGACTTCGTCTTCTAGTTGATGATGTTGTGCAAGCATTGAGTTATAAAGCAAATTTAAGGAAGAATAAGAGAAAGGACCAAAGGAAGTGAAGATTGTATGTTGAAGAGTAGCTAAGTTATCAGCGGGCACTATAGTTAGACTAGTTGGGGTTGAATCAATGCTCTACCTTGTTAATTGTTTAATTTTGGATGCATTATTTAATCCCAGTTTCCGCATCTCTAAAATGGGGGTGATACTTGTATGTCCTTTATAGATTTCTCATGAGAATAAGTCAAGTTATCCTACCTAAAATGATTGAAATGCTTAGGATGTGCTAAGTGCTCAATAATGGTTAGCTATTTGTATTTCAGAAAGCAGAGATATCCAGGACATGACTTAAATAGTGAAGGAAAGACAGTTGGTAGCAAAGTCACCCTTGGAAGCTAAATACTTATTACATTGCAAGTCAATATCAGCTTTCAAAACATCAAAATATCAGTTCTCTTTAAACCAATCAAAATGATCAAATTAAATGGCCATGCCTTGATAATGTACTCATCACACATCCTTGAGGTAAGGGGAGGAGGAAGTTGCCATAACATTGAGGATGAGAATGCTTACATACCTATTACTGTCAAGAATACAAAAGTGTTAACACTTACTAAGCAAGAATAGTTCTTCATACATATTTTTCAAAGAGATTACTCCGCATACAAGGATAACTAATAGCCTTCACCAAAAACAAGATTTGTTTTCTAAGTATACTGTCTCCTACTTTAAAACTAAAAGTTTGGAACATTTCATTGCATTCATAACTCTGCTAAGCCCACCCATTATATTCAACACATTAGCTAAAATAGAGACAAACCCACCAGAAAAAGCAGTAGACAAGTAGCTACCTCTAAACTGATATACTTATTAAAATGGCTGCATTTGAAAGATAATTTATATTTAAAAATCCATATTTGAGAAAAATATTTTATTGCTTCTCCTAGATTATTTGAATTACAGTCTCTTCAAAGCAACCATAGTGATAGAAAACCTTTCCTGAACTCACTTAAACACTCTTAATTTGCATAGTATTGGCTGATTTCAAAAATGCTTGAAAAATACTGTCACAAAATAAAAACAAAAGGTGTATTCCATATCACACTGATTCACATATTAAAATTCTGAAAAGTAAAATTGTATAAAACACAACCATACTGTGTAAAAACACAGTGGGAGACTAAAATTAATGGGAAGGCCAGGGAATCGGGAGCAAACCGAAGTAATTGAAGTAGTCATTAACTTCTTTCACTTTGAGGGACTAAATATATATGCAGTGAGAAACAACCACCCAGTTAATTATAGAAACATGGGGAGCAATCAAAGTTGTTGTTGTTGTTGTTAAGGAACAAAAATCAACGTAGCTAAAGGGAATACCTGGAAACAGATAAGATATAAAAATAAGCATCTGACAGGCTGAAAAAGGTGACTGGGGAATCCTTTGGGGACAACAAATGAAAGTGGGCTTTCACAAAATGTAGGAACAGATTTTTATCTACATTCAACAAGCTCCAGAGACATTACCATTGAGCCTAAGAGTTAAAATCAGAACTAAACGCATCTGGTATCACAGCAAAGTCCAAGAGATATCATCAACCCATAAGAAGAAAATTCAAGTATGATTAACGAAAACTTTTAAAGTACCAAATTATATATGCATACTGTATGGACTCAGCTAAGTATAGATGCAATAAATAGAGCCGTTTAAGACACTGAAATAAACAGAAGTGAAAAAAAAAAGAAAGGAAATTGATAAGAGTCTCTTCTTCTTTCAAAGGGTTGGGATTACCATATGAGACAAGAAGACCTACTAAAGATAATGAAGGTATGAAGAAAAAATGTTCATTAAAATTCTAGTAAAATAGAATAAAACGTCAGATCAGGCTTTTATTTTGCAGATCAACCTGGTAATTTTAAAGTGTGACAGAAAGAATCCTATATGTATATCCAAGTGCATTTCATTTTCCCTGAACACATAGCCAAACATCATTTTGCATTCGCTCTTGCAGTTAAGTGGGAATATGTGAATGAGTTCTGGACAATGGAATGTGGACAGGAAGTGATATGTGCTACTTCCAGGCTTAGCTAAAAAGTTTTCTGGGCTTCCCTTAAAATTATTTTCTTGCTTTTGCCTAAGCACCTACAGAGACCTGCTAATGTCTGTCCATATCGCCATAGCCCCTAGAGAAGGGCATGCCAAGGATTCAAGTGCTCCTGTACATTCCTGAACACATTCCTGAGAGCTAATAAAAGGTGAACTTCCCCTTATCTCCTATGCACTCCCAATAAGCAGCTTCAAAGGATTCTTAACTTCCCTGCAGACCATGCCCCATAAACTGAGGGATATATTCCTGAGCACATTCCTGAGAGTCCCTTTATCCCCTGTGCATTCCCAGTAAGAAGCTTCAGGGGATCCTTCACTTCGCTGAAGACTATGCCCTATAAACTGAAAAATGTAAATCCCCATTTACTCCATTTTCTGATAGGCATAGGTTTGAATAATATAGTAACAATGTAATCGTAAGTCTTGTGATTTGTATAACTTTTGTATCAATGTAATCGTAAGTTTTGTGATTTGCATAATTTTTGCATAATGCATGAAGTCTTAGGCCTTGTAAACACCCTTTACTCTATGGCAAGCTTGATTAACTTTTTTGCTGGGCCTTACTGATTAAAGCTGTGAGATACCAGCTGGTACCTAGCACCAGGAATTCTGGGCCATAAAATGTCACTATCTGTAAAATGTGGCTATAACTTAAGTTCTATACAATGCTCTGCTGGTCACATGGCTAATGTATAGGCACCAAAAACTCTGGACTTATAAAAGTGGACTGTTAAAACCTGAAGAGTAAGCAAAACCGTTTTAGAAAGGCCTTGAATCTGGCTCTGCCTCCTGGATTCAAATTCAGAAGTAAACTTTCTACCAGTCTTTCTGTCTCTCAGTTTATTGGCATCAAGATTTAGCAGCCAAGCATTTACTCAGACCTTAACACCCTGAATCACTGAATGAAGCAAAGCCTCTATGGACTCCCAGAACACTACCATATAAATGCTAAATGTTTATTTTATCAAACCAATGGTATCAACCTTTCCTGGTTAATACTCAAACACAGACCCAGAATTTATTGAAGAAAATTCTTCTGCATAATAGAAACCAGTTAATTTTTGCAGAGCTAAAGAGAAACAGAAGAGTCCTGCAGTAAAACTGAAGTCCTGGAATCGATAAGGTGAACCAATCAGCAAGAATTTCACGTTGTTTGAAATGGCAAAGGGGAGTTCAACAGAAAGGATGTCCAATATAAATCTGAGTTGTATGCTGTGTTGTGTTTTATTGCACACTAATCCCTTTCTTGGGTATAAAATATTCAGTAAAATAGGCTAAATGCATAGCCTTTTAAAAAACATTGTCTTGAGAGTGAAGAAATCTAACCAGGAGGATGTCTAACAGGTATTGTAAGGGAGTAAAGGAGCAGTGTGTGCAGGAGGAGAAATACAGGGTAAGATTAAGAATTTAGTAACAGCAGGAACTTACAGCCTGGGGGAATAAGGGACAATCTTACTTTTCACCTAGCTTATTGTGGTGTAATTGAGCATTTAGGTATCCTTAATGCATTCCAGTTGTGAACAAGGCTTTATTTCCCTCCCCCAATTCTTAATAATAGAAGTGCAATAAATATGTGATGGATAAATGAAAGGTTTATTTCAATACACAATGTTAAGAAGACATCTAATTGCTGATACATTTGTCCTGATAATGGCAAACATTAAATTAACAAAAACATATTTGATGGGCACCCCGAATGTAGGTAATTTTTAAAACAAGGCATATCACATCCACATTAAATTATACTCATTACTCTTCTTAAAAACCTTAGTTTCTACCAGTTCTTACTATGCAATTATTCCTGGAATATTCCTACATAACCTTTAAACTATTGACTATAATGGTTAAATTATTAAGACATAATCTGAAATTACCTTCCAAGTAAAAACTGGAAATTAAAAATGAACATCAACTTCCACTACTTCCCTAAACCACATGGAAATTATAGTAAAGGGATTTTCAAATCATGATACTCAGAGGTTGTGGCAAATAGGAAAAGAGACAATAGTAACAAGACTTTAAAAATGAAAACAAAAAGCAGATGGTTGAAAAAGAACTGAGAAAACTAAGTGCCAAACAGGTATTCAGGAAGAAAAATCAGAAATCAACCTGGTTCACACTGGAAAACTATCAGAAGTTCAAATGTTAGAGTTATCTAGAACCTCTAAAAATTGAAGTGAAGAGGTGATGGCTAAAATAAGAAATTCTGGCTTAACATCTGTTTAAGAGGCAGTTAGAATAGCCTTACTCTGTTCAGAAAGTTGACGATCTCTGCCCCTATATTATGGCAAACAACTGGTACATTATCTGGAGTAATATTACATGCCTTCAGTAACCCACTTTCAACAATGGGTAGCTCATCCAGATTTTTTTTAAATCAACAAGGATGTAAGGACATGAATAACCCTATCAACCATATGCAACTAACTTAGAACATTCTATCACATAGCAGCAAAAGACTACACATTCTTTTCAAGTGCAAACAGAACATTCTCTAAGAGATCATATGTTGGGTCACAAAACAAGTCATAACATATTTAAGATTGGAATCAAGGCAGAGCTTAAGCTGGCAACTGGACAGGTCAGACTGTGAGAGTCTCTGCAAAAGCAAGTGTCCATAAAGACTCTCTGCATGAATCAATGTGCACTGGTGGGAGGTGAAAGTCCATATGAAGGGCTACTGGGGTTCATGCACCCGGGCCCCCCCTCTGAGGGTGAATGCAAGCCCCCACCACCCAGAGATAGGAGCATGAGTGCAGGCAAGATCATCTGCTGCTCGTGGGACTCTCCTGAGAAGAGCCTGCTTAATCCAGCTGATTCTCATTGCCTGATGCCTGGCCCATACCAACACCTGTTATAGTGGATCTCTTGGAGTCCTGGATCTGAATAGTGGAGCCGGAGGATCAGGGAAAGCTGGAGAGGTACTCCATGCCTGGTGGGGAGACACCGGCTGCAGCCATCTTCTCTGACCCAGGAACAGGCAGGGAGCTGCATTGCCCCACCCAGCTCCACTCAGCTCCACTGAGCCTTCAAATTGAGACCTAAGGTAATCTCATCAAACTGGGAGAGACAGAAGCCCCTCCCCCATGCTGGATACAACACAGAAAGGCCAGATCTGAGTGGCTGACCTGACAGGCAGCAATCCCAGTGAGTCCAGAACTGATCCACCCTCCTTCCAAAGTAGACCTGGGGCATTTGACCCCAGCTGTGAGCTACCCCATCTGCCTGTGCTGACAGCAGAGGGGAGGGGTGAGAGGTCAGAGCTGAAAGGACATCGGACATACAGGAACGACCTCAGAGTGAGTTTGGTTCCTTGTTTTTATTTTTTTGTCTGTTTGTTTTACTCATTTTTGTTGTTTTTGTTTTAGTGTTTTTTCTTTCTTTCTGTTTTTGATAATGTTTTCATACTTGCTTTGTTTCTGTTATTTTACTGATTTTTTTTCTATTCTTTAGACTTCCTATTTGTGTATGCATCAATAGGTAGGTGTATGTTGGATTGTGTGTTTGTATGATTATCTGTATGTTTTAGTTTTGGTTTTTTTTTTTCACTCTTTTCTGTCTTTGTGTCTCTTTTCATTTGTTAGTTGGTACGTCTGTCTGTTTTTCCTCTTACTCTTCTTTCTCTCCACCTTCCTCTTGCCCCACCCCCCCTTCCTTTTTCCATTATTTTCCTTTTTCTTACCTCATTTTGCTTCCAGGGAGCAAACCTATACCCCTACTGCATGGACAGATTGTAAGGCAATGGGAAGTGGGTTCCAGAGTGCCCATACACCTGTCGGTGGATACTGCAATCTGCAGACAGATTTTGAATTCCTGCTCGTCCCTCAACTAAACCTCAAAACTGCAAAAAGCTCAGTCCCCAACACACAGTCCAGCTTCAGAATCAAACAAAGTCAGAGGACCCACATAAGGAAGAATAGGAGACTGAGCAAACAGAAGTAAAAGTAACCCCACCATCCATGAACAATAATAAAAGAAGAGGGGGGAAGGTGGGAAGTAGGAAAATCTACACAAATGAAGAAAAACCAAAAGAAGAATATGGGTCTAACACAGACCCGTGGGAAGTCAGACACTGAGGAAACAGACTTTGGAATGCTAACAATGAAGAGCCCCCAGAATGACTGGTCTCAAACTA
>CAUYQG010198183.1:0-10758 GCA_963574415.1 Tarsius wallacei | reverse complement strand
CAAAAAATTAGCCGGGCATGGTAGCGCACGCCTGTAGTTCCAGCTACTTGGAAGGCTGAGGCGGAAGGATCGCCGGAGCCCAGCAGGTCGAGGCTGCGGTGGCCGGGAGCGGCCACTGCACTCCAGTCTGGGCGACAGAGTAAGACTCCGACTCAAAAAATAAATAAATAAATAAATAAAAATAAATAAAAGTAGGTGCAAAAACAGTACAGAAGGATTTTGAAAATATTTTCTATAACCATAATACATTGACAAAACCAGGACATTGACCTTGGTACATTATTATTAATACAGCACAGATTTTATTCAGACTCAGCAGTTTTTACATGTACTTTTTGGTACTTGGTTTTATGAAATTTTATTACATGTGTATATTTTAGTAATGAACACCACAATCAGGATACAGAACTATTTTCTTCCTTCATGTCACCATTTTTAATAGTGACTATCTTTTTCCAACTATACCTCCTTAGCAACCACACATCTATTCTTCATTAGAATTTTGTCATTTTGAGATTGTTACATAAATTGACTCACACTATATGCGACCCTTTGAGATTTTCTTTTTACACTCAGCATAATGCCATTAACACCTGGCCAACTTACTGAATGTATCAATCGTTACTTTTTATTTCTGAGTAGTATTCCTTCATTTGGATGTACCAAAGTTTGTTCACCCATTCACTCATTGGAGGATATTTTCAGGATATTCGTAATAAAAGTGGCTGTGAACATTCAGGTACCTGATAAATGCTCATTCTATGTAAAAGAAACTGACTTTCAGAGTGGCTTCTAGAGTGACTGTACCATTTTATAACACTATTAGCAATAGATGAAAAATCAAGTTTTTCCATATTTAGTTAAGAGTTTGTTACTATTCATATTTTTATTATATATTATAATAATTGTGTAGTGCTATTTCATTGTGATTTTAATTTTCATTTTTTAACTGGTTAATGATGATGACCATTTTTACACATTTTTGTTTGTCATCCATAATTCATATTTGGTAAATTACATGTTAAAGTTATCTATTTGGATTTTGGGGTTCCTTACTATTGAGTTATATATATTTTATGTATTCTGAATATATGTCATTTGCCAGATATGTAGTTTGCAAATAATGTCTCCTATCTAGTGACTTGCCTTTTCATCCTTATAACAAGATCTTTTGCAGAGCAAAAGTTTTAAATTTTGATGAAGTCCAATTCTTCATACTTTTCTGTTATACTTTGATACCTTTGATACCATGTTTAAGAAATAACTAACTTTAGGACATAATTATATTATTCTTAGTTTTTAAAAATTTGTTTTATAGTTTAACATTTTATATTTAGATCTATTATATTGTCTATCTTACTAAATGCTTCAGGATTGCTCAAAAAGTTGGTATATTCTGTAATTGTTGGCTTAAATGTTCTACAAAAGTCAATTAGATCTTATCTGATGGTGATGTGTAGGTCTTTTCCACCTCTGATGATTTTCTGATTAGTAGTTCTATTGTGTTGAGTTAGTGGTGCTGAAATATTTAATTAAATTGTGGGTTTGTCTAATTTTTCTTTCAGTTCTGGCAGTTTTTGTTTTATATATTTTGCATCTATTTTGCTTTATGGATGCATATTTAGGATTGTTAGGTCTTTTTGGTGGATTTGGTAAGTTTCATGTCTATCTATTGTGACACTTGGAGCCATCATTAAGAAGTTACATGAAACGATATACTCTAAACAGTATAAACAAATTTAAAAAATAATTCTAAATGATGTTAAAGTAATGCTTAGGAAGGAAGAAAAAATAAAACAAAGAAAAAACACAGAGCACAGTGTACAAAATATAACACGGAAAAACAAAATCTTAGTATATCAATGCTTATTACATAAAAATGGTCTAAATGAACCAATTAAAACACAGATTCACAAAACGAACTAAAAGAAAAACATGACCCAACTATATGCTGTCCATAAGAGAATAATTTCAAATATAATAATATAGGTGGGTAGAAATAAAATAATAAAAACAAATATAATTGTAAAACTAATGAATCTTGACCTAAATATTACAACTTACACAAAATTAAATAAAGGTAAGATCATAGATATAAATGTAAAATTATAAAACTTTTGAAGATAACAAAAAGGAAAATCTTTAGGATCTAGATATATGCAAATAATTTCAACATTTCAGATCAAAAATAGATACATAATAGAAAAAAATAAAGTGAAATTTATTAAAATTAAAAACTGTTGCTTTACAAAAAGAACTGTAAAGACAATGAAAAAACATCTTACAGATCGGGTGAAAATATTTGTAATCCACATATTTGGCAAAGTACTTATATCCAGAATAGAGAAAGAAATCTCTCAAGCTCACCAGTAAAATGACAAACAATCCAAATAGAAAATGGCCATAGAAAAGAGACATTTTACTGAAGAGGCTATGCAAATAAGCACATGAAAATATGTACATCACCAGCTTTTAGGGAAATACAGATTAGGACCATGATAAAATATCACTGCATATTTAACAGCTAAAATTTTAAATGCCTATTACCAAATACCATTGGAGAAACTGAATCTCTCAAACATTGCTGTTAGGAAATGTACAGTAAGTCCTCTACATGTGAATGAGTTCCATTCTCAGAGTGCATTTCTAAGTCCAACAAAGTTAGTGTACGTACCCAACTAACAATCAGCTATATACTACTGTGCTGAAATAGGTTTATAATACTTTTCACACAAATAATACATTAAAAACACAAAAATATGAAAACATTTAAATCTTACAGTACAGTACCTTGAAAAATACAGTACAGTACGACACCTGGCATACAGGGGATGGCATTGAGTGAACAGGCAAGAAGAGTTACTAATTGGAGAAGGAAACGGAGGTGGAAGATGGTAGAGCTGAAGGATCATTAGCAATGGAGATGGAGGGCAAGCTGCAATTTCACTCATGCCTGATGTTGATGCCATAGGTTCTGGTTCTTTGCTGGATTCAATTCTATCTCTCCTCTTGAAAAATAAAGAAAAAGAAAGAAAGAAAAATAGTCAATTCAGTGACGTCTCGGTAGCAGCTTTTTTTTTCTTCTCATCACCGATGACATGGCAGCACTAGGTTGCATTCTCAATGACTGCTGCAATCTTTGTGTGCCATTAAAATGTGTGGTACTGTGCCTCAAAAACTAACAGTACCACCTCAAATAATACAAACACATTTTTGCATCTCTGAATGTTTACATCTTGAAGGTTGTTATGTAGGGGACTTATTGAAAATGCTGTAGTCATTCTGAAAAATGGTCTGGCAGTTTCTTTTTTTTTCATGTTTTAAATTTACTTATTTATTATAGAGTTGTGGGGTACAAATGATAATTAACTGCATAGGTAGGCTGCATGCAGGTGAAGTTTGGGTTTCTAGCTGGCCCTCACTTCCCCTGAAAGTGCACCAGATACACTTTGTGTTATCATGTGCCCCCTACCCTCTTCCCTCCTTTGCTCCTATATCAGTGCCCAGTGACTGCCGATACCACTCATGTGCTAATGTGACTAGTGTTCAAGACCCACTTATGAGTGAGAACATGCAGTATTTTGTTCTTTGTTTCTGTGATAGTTCACTTAGTATGATGGTCTCCAGCTCCATCCAAGTTGCTGAGAAGGCCATGATTTTGTTCTTTATGGCTGCATGATACTCCATCGTGTATATGTACCACATTTACTTTAAGCAATCCACTTTCAATGGAGAGCAGGGCTTATTCCATGATTTTGCTATTGTGAATAGCATGGCAATAAACATGTATGTGCAGGTGACTTTTTGGTAGAGTGGTTTATGTTCCTCCAGGTATATTCCCAGGAGAGGGATTGCTGGATCATATGGAACATCAATTTTTTTGTTCTTTTAGGAATCACCACACTGTTTTCCATAGAGTTTGAACTAGCTTGCATTCCCAGCAACAATGTAGAAGTGTTCCCTATTCTTCACAGCTGCACCAGCCCCCGTTGTCTTTTGACATTTTAATACTAGCTATCCTTACCAGAGTTAGGTGGTATCTCGTTGAAGTTTTGATTTGCATTTCTCTGATGATTAGTGTGGCTGAGCGTTTTTTCATCTGTCTGTTGGCTGCTTGTATGTCATCTTTTGAGAAGTGTCTGTTCATGATCTTTGCCCACTTTTTAATGGGGTTGTTTATTTTTTTTCTTTCAGTTAGAGTTCCTTGTAAATGCTGGATGTTAGTCCTTTGTCAGATGCATACTTTGCAAATATTTCTTCACATTCTTTGAGGTGTCTCTTTACATTCAGGTTGATGAGGTCCCACTTATCTATCTTAGCTTTTATGGCATTCACTTTTGGGGATTGGTCAAGAATTCATTGGCTACTCTGAGGTGCTTAAGGATGTTTCTTTCCTATGTTTTCTTCTAAGATGCTTACAGGTTGAGGTTATATGTTTAGGTCTTTGATCCATTTTAAATTGATTTTTGTATTTGGTGATAGGAAAGGGTTCGGTTTCATTCTTCTGCATGTGGTTAGCCAGTTTTCCCAGTACCATTTGCTAAATATGTTCTCCTTTCCCCGATGATTATTATTGGTGGTTTTCGTGAGGATGAGTTGGTTGAGAGACCATGTTTTTACTTCCAGAATCTCCCTCCTGTTCCATTGGTCTATGTGCCTATTCCTGTACAAATACCAGTGCCGTCTTTGTTACTATAGCCTTGTAATAGAGTTTAAAGTTTGGAAGTGTGAGAACTCTTGCTTTGTTTTTTGCTGAGAATTGTTTTGGCTATTCATGCTCTTTTTGTTTCCATATGAATTTCTGTATTGTCATTTCCAGGTCTGTGAAAAATGATGTTGGTAATTTGATGGGTATTTCCTTCAATCTGTAGATTGACTCGGGTAGGATGGACATCTTGACAATATTGATTCTTCCAATCTATGAGCATGGGATGTTTTCCCATTCGTTTGTGTCATCCTTGATTTCTTTGAGCAGTGTTTTGTAGTTCTCATTGTAAAGGTTTTTCAATTCTCTGGTTAGTTAAATGCCAAGGAATTTCATGTGTGTGTGTGTGTGTGTGTGTGTGTGTGTGTGTGTGTGTCTGCGCACGCACACCTATTGTGAATGAGATTGTTTTTTATTTGGTTCTCCACCTGCTTGTTGCTAGTGTATAGAAATGCAATTGTCTTTTGCACATTGATTTGGTAACCTGAAACTTTACTAAAGTCATTTATCAGTGGGAGGAGGCTTTTGATAGACTCCTTAGGGTTTTCCAGGTATAGAATCATATTGTCTGGAAAGAGGGATAGCTTACCTTCCTCTTTTCCTATTTGGATACCCCTGAATTCCTTATCTTGCCAGATTGCTCTGGCTAGGACTATCAGCATTACGTTGAACAGGAGGAGTGAGAGTGGCCCTCCTTGTCTTGTCTCTGTTCTTAGGGGGAATGTTTCCTGCTTCTGCTCATTGAGTAAAATGCAGGTTGTGAGTTTATCACTGATGGCTCTTACTATTTTGAGGAATGTTACTTTTATGTCTAGGTGCTCAAGGGTTTTTTTGGGGGGGGCCAAGAAAGGATGCTGGATGTTGTTGAATGCTTTTTCTGTGTCTAATTAGATAATCACGTGGTTCTTAGTTTTACATCTGTTAATATGCTGAATTATGTTTATGGTCTTGTGACTATTAAATCAGTCCTGCATCGCAGGAATGAAGCCCAGTTGGTCATGGTGGATAATCCTTGAGATGCATTGTTGAATTTGGTTTGCTAGAATCTTGTTGAGAATTTTTGTGTCCATGTTCATCAAGGAGGTTGTCCTGTAATTCTCTTTCTTTGTTAGGTCTTTGTCAGGTTTGGGTATCAGTGTAATGTTAGCTTCATAAACTAAGTTAAAAAGAATTCCATCATTCTCGATTGCCTGAAATACTTGCAATAAGATTGATAACAGTTCCTCATTGTATGTCTTGTGGAATTCAGCTGGGAAGCCCTCTGGTCCAGTGCTTTTATTTAGTGGGGAGGTATCTTATGACTGAGTCGATTTCCTGGATTGTTATTGGTCTGTTTAGAGCTTCAATTTCTTCTTGTTTCAATCTTGGGAGGTTGTGTGATATCATAAAGTCATCCATTTCCTTTAATTTTTCTAGTTTATTTTCATACAGGTGTTCATAGTAATCTCTAATAATCATTTGAATTCCTTTAGGGTTACTTATGACTTCTTTTTCATTTCTAATTGTGTTTATTTGATCTTTCTTTTTTTTAGTCAATCTGGCAGGGGTCTGTCAATCTTATTTATCTTTTCAAAGAACCAGCTTTTAGTCTCATAGATCCTTTCCATGACACTTTTGGCTTCTATATCCTGAAATTGTGACTTTATCTTAATGATTTGGATTTTTCTGCTGAAGTTCATATTTAGATGATTTTGTCTTTCCAGCTCCCTCAGGTATGATGTTAGGCTGTTTACTTGTGGTCTTTCTGTTTTCTTGATGCATGCATGCAATGCTATAAATATTTCTCTTAACACTGCTTCATGGCATCCCAGAGATTTTGATAAGATGTGTCTTTGTTTTTGTTTGTTTCCAGGAATCTTTTTATTTCTCTGTTGACCCTGAAGTTTAGCGGTGTGTTGTTTAGTGTCTATGTCTTTGTGTGTTTTGGGGGAAACTTGTTGGTGGTATTTATTTATGTTCCATTGTGATCTGAGAAGATGCGTGGTATTATTTCAATCTTTTGAAATTTGTTCACACTTGATTTATGTCCAAGAATGTGACCAATCTTGGAGTATGTTCCATTTTGTGATGAGCAGAATGTATATTCTGTGGATGTTGGGTAGAGTGTTCTGTAGATGTCTATTTGATCAAGTGTTCAGTTAAGGTTCCAGATGTCCTTGTTGGATTTGCCTTGCTGATCTGTCTAGGGCTGTTGATAGGGGAATTTAGCTATCTAACCATGATTGTGTGAGTGTCAATGTCCTCTCTTAGTTTACTTAGTAGTTGCTTTATAAAACTGGGTGCTCCTGTGTTGGGTACATATACACTGAAGATGAATATTTATTGCTGGTGGATTGAGTCTTTTATTAATATATAGTGTTCTTTCTTTAACCTTGAGCCTGTCTGTGTTTATTGTTTGCAGTGAGATGAGTTTCCTGGAGGCAGCAGAATGTTGGATTGTGCTTCTTTATTCAGTTGGCCATGCTTGGCCTCTTCAGTGGCATATTCAGTCCACTCACATTCAAATTAATTATTGAAATGTGAGAGTTTATCCCTGTCAAAGGCTCCTAGAGGGTTGTTTTGCCTCCTTTTTACATTTTTGTGTATATGTGTGTGTGTGTGTATGTGTGTGTGTGTGTGTATTTTCATTTTTGTGAGTGCTGTTAATTCTGCCTCCCTGTACTTTTGTGATGGGTGTAACTGTTCCTCCCCCCCCCACCCCACCTCCCCATTCAACACCTTCTTAAGCATCTTCTGAATGATTGGTCTGAAGGTAGCATCTTCTCTTGGGAATTGTTTGTCTGGGAAAAATTTTAATTATTCATCACTGATGAAGTTTAGCTTGGCAGGGTAGGGAACTCCTAGCTGGAATTGCTTATCTTTAAGAATGTCAAAAATGGGATTCCTATCCCTTCTGGCTGGTAGTGTTTCTGCAGATAAGTCTGGAGCAATTCTGATGGGTCTTCCCCAATAGGTGATCTAACATTTCTCTCTTGCTACCTTTAAGATATTTTTCTTTCATGTTTACTTTGTGGGAGAAGATTACTATATGTCTTGGGGGATAGTCTTCTCATGTGATACCTTATGGGGGTTCTGTGAATCTCTTGTGTTTTTATGATCACCTCTCAAGTGAGATGTGGAAAGTTTTCTTAAATTACCTCATGGAGTGCTTATTTCATGCCATTCTCAATTTCCCTTTCTGCTTCAGGGATACCAACAAGGGATAAATTTGGCTTCTTGACATAGTCCCACCTGTCTCCGAAGCTTTGCTCATTCTTTTTGAGCCTTTTTTCTATATTTTTGACAGACTGGATTAGTTTCTCATTTTGATCTTCCAGCTTTGATATTCTTTCCTCTTCCTGATTGATCCTGCTCCCTGTGCTTTCTACTGTGTTTTTAATTTCCAGAATGAAGTTCTTCATTTACATCATTTCAGAATGGGCCTTTCCGAAATTGGTCAATTCCACTTTTACTTCCTGTACAACTTTGGTGATTTTCATTCTAGTTTCTCATGGTTCTCTTTATTCATTTTAGTCATCTAATCTCTGATTTCTGTGACTGTCACCTGAAGCAGGTTATTCTGGGGGGCTTCCATTGTTTGTGCACTGATACCTGCCTTTTTGGGTGCTGTATCTTTAAGACTCTGAAGCTTGCTTGTGTGTAATAAGACTCTCTTTCCTCTCTATCCTTTCCTCTTTGGTTTTGTTGCTCTGAAACTAGTTAATGACCTTCTGTTCTAGGGCCCTTTCTGTCATTCCATATGGGTCACTCAGTGAGAATGAAAGAGGCACTCATTTCTACTCCATCCTCTACCCTGTGACAGGCCTCTCTGCTGCAGATTTTCTCTCCCACTGTTAATCCAGTTGGGTTGGTTTTCAGACCCTGTTGCAAGTACTCTATAGGGAATGAGTGGGGAGATGGGCCACCCCATCTACTATCTATGGTTGCACCCCAGAACCCTTCAGACTGGGAAAACTTTGGGTGTTTTTCATGTCATTTCCTCTCTGTTCAAGTCTGGACTCAGCACTTGAAAGGGAGCAAGTTTCCTGCCACGGGGAGGATCTGTCCTGTGGGCAGGTGGGGCTGGAAGGTGATTCTTCCTGATCTGGTTTGGGGTTGGCTGCCAGTTATTGGTGGTGGGCACCAGCTGAGTTCAATCTGCAGGCAACCTTTCCCGGCTGGGAAACAGCCACTGGGCTCCACTGACAGAAGGCATGCTCTTGGCTGTCTGAGCACAGGTTTCCACTTGGGCTCTTGTTGCCCACTGCTGTGCCCTAACCAGGATTCCTTTGTGTGAGACCAGTGACTCATGTATGGCTGA
The DNA here is from genome assembly GCA_963574415.1 of Tarsius wallacei. NCBI lineage: Eukaryota > Metazoa > Chordata > Mammalia > Primates > Tarsiidae > Tarsius > Tarsius wallacei. The sequence goes on along the minus strand of CAUYQG010198183.1, from coordinate 1,753 downwards.
GAAAGAGGGAACAGACCAAAAGCATGTCAAGATTACTCACCATCTCTCATTCACAGGGTAGGACCTCAGTTCCTTTAGGAACCTGATGCATGGTGGAGGATGGAGTGCCCAAATTCCAGCATCTTTCATCACTTTCTGGTCTCTATGTTTGCAAAGATACCTTTGCTGGGTGCAGGGTACGTCACCCATCCAAGTCTGTTCAGGTTGTCTACATCTATTGGCAACTGGGTCCCTACTCTGCCTCAGTAGGTGAGAGAGGCACTAGTCTGCTGCTCCATGGTGGCCATCTTACATGCTCTCGAGACTATCAGCATATAGTTACTATGTGATCCAGAAACTATGCTCCAAGGCATTTATCCTGGAGAAATTTTTTTTTTAAATGCCCACACAAAAACCTGTAGATAAATGTTTCTAACTGCATTATTCATAATAGCCCCAAAGTGAAAACAATCCATATATGCATCAGTGGATCATGGGATAAAATCAGGAAAAAGAAAAAAATATTGATACAACAACTTTGATGAATCACAAATACACTTTTTTGAGTAGAAAAGGCCAATCTGGAAAAATCTGTGGTATAATAAAACTATAAGCAGTATTTGGCTTTTGTCACAGATTCCTGGCAAAAATCTCCTAAAACTTGGGATTTCCTGTGTGATAGGAGTGTCTTTTGCCATTCGTAATGAGCCCCTTTCATTCATGCCTTAGTTTAGTATAAGAATGAGGTGACTTAGAGTGGGGCCCCTGGATAGGCACAGGATGGAGCTAATCACCAGAAAAAACAAGCAAATTTTCAGCTTCACCCACAAATCTCCAGGGAGATAAGGGGAAGCTGAAGGTTGAGCTTTATAAAAACCTTTGAACAATAAATTCTATAAAAATTTTTGAACAATGAGATTCAAAGAGCTTCTGAGTTGGTGAACACATAAAAGTGCTGGTAGGGTAATACTGAATTTCTGTCCTCTGACCTCTCATATTCCCCTATGCATCTCTTCCATTTGCCTATTTTTGAGTTGCATTCCTTATAATAAACTGGTAAACATAAGTAAAGTGTTTTCCTGAGTTCTATGAGTTGATCTAACAAATTATTGAATCTAAAGGGGAATGTAAGACCCTCCATATTTGCAGTCTACTGAGTGGAAGTGTGGGTCATCTGGGCAACCCATTTGTGGCTGGCATCTGAAGTGGGAGAAGTCTTGTTAGATTGAGTTCTTTAGCTTGTGACATCTGACACAAACTCCAGGTTTAAAACAAAAAAGTCAAAATGTAATTGTTGGATACCCAGTTGTTAAAAATCACAGTGATCTCATACTGAATGACTCCATTTATATAACATTTTCAAATGACAAAATTATGAAGATGGCAAAACACTAGTGGTTGCCAGGGATTGGAAATGGTGAGAGCCAAGGGAGTGATTGTGACTATAAAGGGGCAGCATGAGGGAGATTTTTGTGGTGATTGAATATTTCTGTATCTTGATGTCATGACGGACATTACATGAATCTACACATGTGATAAAATGGCAAAGTAGTGTGTTCACACTTCACACAAATGGTCATTCTGGTTTTTTTTGTTTGTTTTTTTTTTGAGTTGGAGTCTCACTCTGTCACTCAGACTGGAGTGCAGTGGCCGCTCCCGGCCACCGCAGCCTCGACCTGCTGGGCTCTGGCGATCCTTCCGCCTCAGCCTTCCAAGTAGCTGGAACTACAGGCGCGCGCTACCACGCCCGGCAAATTTTTTGATTTTTATTGTA
>CAUYQG010198180.1:0-20451 GCA_963574415.1 Tarsius wallacei | reverse complement strand
ATTTTTTATTGCCAAAATCTCTGTTACAAGTTCTTTCAGTGTTGCATCTTGTCTTTCTTGAGTTTATTCACTATTTCCATCCATTCCCTAATCCCTGTTGTATTCTGGGGACAGTCACTGGTGACTTCCATTGTTTGGGCACCATGTCTGATTTTTCAGGAGTTTTATCTTTGGTAGATTTGAAATTGCCTGAGGTCTTCCTTTGGCCTTTCCTCATTTGTGACACATCTCTTTTTTCTCTTTAGTTCTGTTATTCAGTGTCAGTGGGAGAGGCTTTCCCTTCTGATGTTTGCTCAGTCCTCCACTCTTCCTTGATCTGGGCTTTGGATTTGTTCTATTGTGAAATAGGATGGTGGTTGGGAAGCTTGCTGTCTCTTCTAGTTTTTGAAATCTGAGTAAAGTGGGGGATGGGGAGCTAGGAATCAGACACTATTTGCCAATTAAAATGTTCAATTATTGTGGTGTGTGTTCCCCAAGACCCACTCTTCACAACCACTCTATATAATAATGCAAAGCAGAAACCAACATGCACTCCAAAACAAACTGGATTAACAACAAAGTAAAAAAAAACAAACCACAACAGAAAAAAAAAAAACAAAAAAAAAAAAACAAGAAAATTAAACACACACACACATGCTTTGCACAAAGTAAATAAAGAAGAAAGAAAGACTGAAGGGGGGGAAGGATTCAGGTGGAACCCTCACAAATATATTGGCACACCCCTTAAACTATAAAAAATGAATATGAAAAAACCCCAGAAGAACAAAAGAACAAAAACCAACAACAAAATCAAAAGGTGAACACGTAATCATTCACATACACACATTTACAGAAAACAACAAATAAAAGAAGAAAAAAATAGAAAGAAAAGAAAAGAAAAATTTGGGGTGAGGATGCAGATCAAACCCTCACATACAGATTCATGCACAAAGAAAAAATATTTTAAAAATTGATGAACTAACAAACATTCAAAAAAATTTTTTAATTAAAAAATAATTGAAAATTAAACAACAACAACAACAGAAAAAAAAAAAAAAACACTTTCCTTCATGTGGCAGGCTTCCTCTAATCAGTTTTCTCCTGCAGAGCCACCTATCTCACTCTCTCCTCAGGGAATGAAGGAGGGAATGAGGAGGGACAGTGGAGATGGGTGGGACTGCAGGCCTCCCCTCCCACTCTTGTATGGTCAAGGAGATCTCTGGTGGGGAGGTATGATATTGTCTCTTCCCCAGGTATGTACTCTCATGGGGGTGTCCCAGCCAGGTCTATCTAGGAATGGAATTCTCCTATTGCAACTGATGTCCAGGCTCCGCCTGGGTTTGTCCCTCTCAGTCGTGGCCCAGCTGTGTGGGTCTGACATTCAGAGGATTGCTGGGGGCGGCGGGGGTGGTTGTGTGTGGCAGCCTCAGACTCACCACTGAGTTGGAGCACTTCCTCCTCCTTTTTCTTGCCACATCCTTGTCCTGGGACTGGATCAGAGTAGGAGGTGGGGCACCTGGAACTCAATACTCCTCAGGTCTTTCTGAAGTTTGAACTCTCAGGATATTTGCTCTGGGCCTCGACCAATTCCTGAGTGGTTGATCTGCCAGTGACAGAGATAGGATCTGCTGGTCCATGGTGAGCAAGTCAGAGCACTTTCCTGCCCTGCCTTCAACATGGTGGTGGGGTGCCTCTCTTGTCCTCTCTGTGGGAACTTAACTCTGGGCCCTGCCAGGTGCTGAAGTGATGAGGCTAAGCCCGGAGCCATCTCCCTCCTATTTTAATGGTGAGGAAGCACCTGGGGTGATCGTTTCTCCCTGCTGCTTTTTCCTTCAAAGAAAAACTTCTCTCCCTTTAAATAAAAAAACAATGGCACTCCACTTCTGTGATCCAGAAAGAACCAGGGACGGATTAGAGAAGCTGCAGCAGTAGCTGTTGCACCAGGGGCCTGGTAACCCGCTCATGAGCCCCACTTAGATAGTCTCTCCCAGCAATTTTTTTCCAGGGAGGGTTTGTTGATTAAAAAAGAAAAGAAAAGAAAAAGAAAATGGCACTCGGTTTCTGAGTCCGGGGAATCTCTAGGGTCCAAGCACAGCAGCTGTGGCACCAGTCACTGCACCAAGAGATCCCTGGCCGCTAGTTCCCTAGCCCTCACTCAGTCAGTCACTCACACACCCACTCGCTCACCATCATGCACACAAAATTTTCCATGCACTCACTCAAGTGGGGACTCGCATAGTCCCACTGACTCGGCCGCTATCCTCCACCCCACCTCTTTGGTTCTTGTGTGAGCAATATATTCTGTTTTCTCCCCTTGGTCTAATTTTTGCGCTGAATTAGACATTGGATTCTCTTATTCTCTGAGGGTTTTCAGTCAAACATAAATCCTCATTTTAATTCCTTTACCACTACCATTACTGGAGAACAGTATATGAAAAACAATATTGATCCTGTAAAGAAAATGGCAGTATTTAGAGTTCCTTAGATCAAATTTGCCAAACTCATTTCACACATTAACAATTGCTCTAATTGGGTTGATTCACTGATTCCTGAGATCAAGAAATAATTGCTTATCCTCTGAATAGCACCTGTCAATATATATTAAAAGGAAATATATAGAGAATATTAACCAGTCAAATATGGCTAATTACTAATTAGTGATGAGGCAAAAGCCTGGTAATCTTGAAAAACACTCACTTCTGGTGATTTAAGTGGAAGAAGACCGAGCTCGGTGGCTCAACCTGTAATCCTGCGCCTTGGGAGGCTGAGGTGAGTGAATTGCCTGAGCCCACGGGTTCCCTACCTGGGCAACTTGGTGAGACCTCATCTCTACAATAAATCAAAAAACTAGCCGGGCATGGCAGCACACGCCTGTAATTCCAGCTACTTGTAAGGCTGAGGCAGAAGGGTCACCGGAGCCCAGCAGGTCGAGGCTGCAGTGGCCGGGAGCGGCCACTGCACTCCAGTATGAGCGACAGAGCGAGACTCCAACTAAAAAAATAAAATAAAATAAATAAATAAATAAATAAATAAATTGAAGAAGACATATCTAAATTTTAATTACAATCAAAGTTAAAACCAAAAGACAGCAAAGAAACCTGGAGCATCCCTTAGGCTATTAAAGACTGCCTTCCAATTTATTAAATTTTGCTAATAAGTTAGACAAAGCATATTGTTGTCTTATCTTTTCCATTACTCACAGCTCATGTTATAAAGCGTAAGTTTCTATTAACACCCTGTAACACTTTTACAATGTAAGAATAACAAGAAAGTGTGGATAGTCACACAGGTTTGAGAATCAGGTTTTGTGATTTTCTGAAACATGACTGACGGCTTGGTTTATGGCCATTCATTGAAGACTATAAAGACCATTGCCATGAGTTAATAGAAGTCACATTATTTCAGTAAAATAGTTAATCAATATATTAATTAAATAATTAATCATTTACCTTTTGCAAACTAGTTCCTTATGTACCTAATGCAAACTTGTCTTGACTTTTTGGAGTTATTTATTACTTTTTTTCATTTTATCACCATAATTGGTATATGAGCAGATTTCAGTTGGTATCAAGTACTGAAAGGGTAAGTAGATATATTTTAATTGTATTTTATCTACCACCTTTTACAAGAACTTGCTATTTTCCCAGGCTGGTCCTGAATTCCTAGGCTCATACACAGCCATAGCCTTTTTAGTAGCTTAGACTAACCTGGTTCCCAACATGATATTTTTATCCATCATTATGGGAATAGTAAGATTAAAAATTAATTAATTAAAGACATATGTTATTGACGAGTTAAGTGACTATCATTAAAAGGTTAACCTGCAAATTTTCAAATATATTTGTTCTAATTTTTAAAAAATATATTTATTCTAATTTGTGAGGTTTTTTGAATGATGTATTCTGTAACCTAATAATAAATTATTTTGGACAAAGCTTAATGTCTTATTAATTTTATAAATAACCTACAAATAAATAATCAGCTTGGGATTGAGGGGAGAAAAAAGAGCAAGATAATAGAATAAGACTCTCCAGCAACCATCCTCCTTCCCACACAGAAATATCATTTGGAACATAAATACCGTTATAAAAACTAAGAAACATAGGTTAGGGAGCACAGTACCTGGTTAGAGCAGAGTAATTAAAAAGACCTATTGAAGGAGGTAGAAAGAACAGCTTTCATTACCCATATCATCTTTCCTTCAATCCCAGACAGCACATGCAAAGACATACATCATCTACCTGGGGGAAAAAAAAAGTAAGTCCAGAATTTTACTTTAATCTTAACGTGTGGTCTGCCACAATAAAAGTCAGTGCTGGGGGAAAAAAAAACCAAGAAAAAAAAAACACCACAGCCTCTCACACAAGGCTGTTTCCTGTAGACTAAGCTTCTAGATTTACATCAGAATATTTTAGCCTCTGCAAGACAGATTCAAGTTCTGCCTATATTATAGCCGGCTTAATGTGGCAACATTCATCTCCAAATAACCCACAGAGGTAAGCAGTGGTCAAGTTTTCAGGTGTGCCCCAATGCTAGCCCCTTGGCCTTGAGACTTCAAACCAATGCTGCTACAACTGTGGAACTCCAGGGCTTAGGGTGGCACCCAGCACTGCAATGGCTGCAACAGTCATAGGTTTAGAGACCACACCAGACAATATACCCAGAATATCTGGGTAGTCTTACTTATGAAGGACATCCCCAAACAAATCAATAAGTAAAGACAGAAATAAGTACCTACATCTTCAAAGTGCTGATATCAATGTATAATCACAAGGATCAAGCTTAATCAGGGTAAGAAAATGTCACCGACATGAACAAAATGAGGTGCCAGTGACTGACTCTAAAGAGGCAGAGTGGTATGAATTGCCTGATGAAGAATTCAAATAGCTATTTTAAGGGGCTCAAGAAACTTCAATAATACCCAGAAGAACAAGCCAACAAAATATGAACAACTATAAGTGACCAGAATGAAAAATGAACAGAGATTGAAATATTTTTTTTTGAAAAATCAGTTGTGTTGCCTTACCATCATTCATTCAGTAGTTTTTTACATTCTGGCTTAACAAGGTACTTTTCTTGAGCATAGTCACACACACACACACACACACACACACACACACACACGTATAAACACACACACATGTACATACATAGTTCTATGAACAGAGGTAGAAAAGATGTGTGTATATATACACACAAAGGCATACATATATACATAGTATAGTATTTATCTATATATATGCTAAATTACGGATGCATACATTTTTATGTATATATTTAAAATCTTGAGTTCATACTGACATCTCTGATTTAAATATAAAACCACACATTTGATTTCTACATTTTCCTTTTTCTTTCTTTCTTTCTTTTTTTTTTTTTTGAGTTGGCGGCTCTCTCTGTTGTCCAGGCTGCAGTGCAGTGGTGTGTTCATGGCCACAGCAGCCTCGACCTGCTGGGCTCAGGCAATCCTTCTACCTCAGCCTTCCAAGGAGCTGAAATGACAGGCATGCACTGACCATGCCTGGTTAATTTTCATTTTTGATTTATTATAGAGACGAGATCTTGCCAACTTGCCCAGGCTGGTCTCGAATCCCCAGAATCAGGCAATTCTGTCACCTCAGCTTCCCAAAGTGCTGGTATTACAGGCTTGAGTCACCGCTCTGGCCTACATTTTCCTTTTTCCTGTCTGAACATCTTTCTGCCCAAATATGAGAATTGTGGCTCTCATTACGGTATATTTATTTACTTTTCAGTATAACTAAACATAGATGAGGTCAGACAATTAGGTTTGCAAACCATCCTAGAAAAAGTGCTACATACTTCATTGCTGAATATCACTACGATCATGTTCGAAGTACTCCCCTTGGGAAGCTATGCACTGATTCCAGCACCCGTGAAAGCAATTATGAAACTATTTGTATGAAATGACCATCAGAGCTGTCATCATTATTTGTTGATACCTGACAGTTAATTTGCAAACTTGCCACCCGTGCACTTATGTTTGCGGTGCTACACAAATAACTGTATTGGAACACCCTCTCTACTCACCTGATCTGGCCTCCAGTGAAACTTTTTCTTTACACAAAGTTTAAGGAAATATTGGAAGGAAGACATTTGATGACATTCAGGACATCAAGAGTAATGGCCTTTCCAGAAAAAGAGTTCCAAAATTGCTTTGATGGGTGGACTAGATGCTGGCATCAGTGCATAGCTTCCCAAAGGGAGTACTTCAAGGGTAACTGTAATGATATTCAACAATGAAGTATGCAACAATTTTTCTAGGGTGGGTTTGCAAACTTAATTGTCAGTCCTGGTAAATCAGTTTCAAAACTGCTATGCAATACCTCTGGCAGAAACATATTTACTGCCTAGAGTAAATAATTTGTTACAGCCTATTTTGCCTTTAGACTTATAACATTGAGTCAAATCATATCTTCCAAGTCACTTAAGTTGGTTCTGTGTTCTCCCATTCACTTCAGTGTGGATATACTACTCATGAACATTGATTAGGTTCATTTGTTCCAGTCTAAACTTAGTTTGTTTTCACACATCCTGATTTATTTGAGTACATAAAATATTATTATGGTCTAAGAATCAGAGCCGTATTAAAAAGTTTACTCAGAGAAATGTCACTTTCTGCTCCTTCCTATTATGCCATTCTCAGTCTCCTTTTTATTCTGCTGGTTTCCTGCCCATTTCTGGTAGCTAATCAATTTTATTAATATCTTGGTTATCATTCATATATGTACCATTTTCCTTTCAATGCCCTGAAATAATCTATACATCATTGATACTACTTGATCTTTAAAAGTTTGGCATACTTCTATAAAACCTTCTGGGCCTGGTGCTTTTTTTAACTGAAAAGTCCTTTGATAACTTTCTCTATTTTTACATGAATATTAGCCAAATTAAGTTTCCCAATTTTTTATAAAATCAATTTTTCTAATCTATATTTTCTTGATTAATTTGACATTTAAGTGTGATTTTTCCAATTTTTGTTTCCACAGATTCTTGCCATTTCTTTCATACTAAATAAAATCTACAGTTGTTATAGTCTATGTCATTTTTTTAACTTTATATATTTGTACATATTTTCTTCTAATTTTGTCAGACTAGCTAGTGTTTTATTTTTCATAACGATCAGATTTCAGTTTATTAATATTCTCTACACTTTTCATATTTTTTACTTTACAAATTTATGCTTCGTTCTTCTTATTTCATTTTAATGACACATAATAATGGTGTATATTCATGGGGTACCCAGTGATGTTTCAATACAAATAATGTGTAGTGAACAGATTGGGGTAATTAGCATTTTTATCACTTCAAAAATTTATTATTTCTTTGTGTTGGCTGTTTTAAACTATGTATTATTGGCAACTGTAGTCATCCTGTAGTACAGATCACTAGAATATATTGCTCCTACCTAGTTATAATTTTGTGTTTTTTAAACAAATTTTCTTTATTCCTCCTTTCCCCTTCTCAGTCTCTAGTATACTATGTTCTACTTTTTACTTCCATAAGACCAACTTTTTAAGCTTCCACATATGAATGAGAGTATGTGGTTTTTGACTTTCTATTTCTGACTTATTTCACCTAACATAAAGTCCTCTACTGTTATTTACGTTGCCATAAATGACAGAATTTTATTATTTTTCATGGCTGAATTGCATATGATTGTATATCTTCAATGTATTAATTTCCTTTCCTTTGGGTAAATGACCATTCATGGAATTGTGGAATCATGTTACTTCTGTTTTTCATTTTTTGAGGAAACTCTATATTGTTTTTCATAGTGACTGTATTAATGTACATTCCCACCAGCACTGCAAAATAGTTAGCTTCTCTCTGCATTCTCACCTCATGAGGGTTTTTTTGTTGTTGTTGTCTTTCTTATTATAAACATCCTAACTTGGGTGAGATGATGTCTTTTTTCTTTTTGCTCAAGTTTGCTTTGGCTATTTGAGGTCTTTTGACTCCATATAAATTTTTAGGATTTTTTTTCTATTTCTGTAAAGAACGACATTTGAATTTTGATAGAAATTGCAAGGAATCTGTAGATCACTTCGATATGATAAAGGTTTATAGTTTTCTATCTTAATGTTATAATTTTAAATGGCCCCTTTTAAAATTTAGCCGTTTACTATCTGGTTTATCTCTTTTAATCACTCTCCTTTGGCACTCCCTATAGCTAATGCAATAAACATCATATTTTCATTTTGTCTACTCCCTTGTCATTTTATTTTTTAGTTGCATTATTTATGCCTTGTTACATGTAATAGTGTACATGAGTCTTCCATTGGTCCATTAGTCTTTCTCCTTTGATTTCATCTTAGATGTACATTTTTTAGGTTAATATTATAATCCCCAGACCTTTTGCTTCCATTTTTCCCAATTTTTACTGAAGTGTATTCTCTAGTAGTAGACTGTCCAAGAAAGGCTCAAAGATATAGAATCCCTCTGCCTTCCTCTTCTCTCCCCTATTCTCCTCTTCTTTATTTTTCTTTCTCTTTTACTTGTGATTCGTTTTTAGAGGAAACTGGATTATTTGTCTCGTAAACATGCTCACAGCTGAATTTCAACTATTTCATTCCTGTGGTGGAGTTCGACATTTCCTTCTCCGTATTTTATGTAAAATGAGAGCTTTATTGACAGTCTTGGTCAGATTTGGCTTCATTTCTTAAAAACTGGCTTATCTTTAAGTTATTGGACAATCAAAGGTGATGGTATGTTTAAACATACCTTCCAGAGTAGCTTTTTTTTGGGAACAACTAATTATTTATTGACTAATCAACAAATAAACACTATGAGTCTGATGTTTTGACTGTTATTGAGTATTGTCATGCTCTAGTCACTATTCTCTTATTGCATTTAATTTAGTATGAACTCGGAAACAGAAAGGTTAAATAATTGACCATAGGTAATAGGTCAATAGGAAATAACCCAGAATTCAAATCCAGCCCACTTTTTTGTGCAAAAGGCCACAAATTTAATCACTACACTATACTGCTGCTCACATTTCACAGTAATTAATATACTATTTAAATCACACTTAAAACATTTCTTATTCTATCTACTTTTTACCCAATTTGAAGGATATAAAATATAGAAGAAAAAGTATACATCTATTAGATAAAAAATAAATTTGTGATTTCCTAATCTAAGGTATTAGCAACTACCTTCTTCCCAAATAAGAATAATATGCCCTCTACTTGGGAAAAATTCATTAAAAAACAAACATAAAACCAAAACAAAACAAAAAGCTCACAAATTTAATGGAAGTTTCTCAGAGTCCAGAAAGAATTTTAGGTATGCTTCTAGAGTGGAGGTTAGACTAAGAGTTAAACTTTAATTAAGGTTTCAAGTATCTAAAACCATGTCTTAAGAGAAATACAATATATTTAATTTGTATCTTGTTAGTTAAGAAATCATCTAAGTCTTGAATCAGGGTAGGTATGCACTTCTATCACGACTTTAAGGGAGAAAAAAAATTTTAAAAATCTATTTGAGATCTACAAAATGATAATATCTAAACAAGCATACAACCTCTATCAGATGGATAGAGGATTAAGTAGAATTTATCTTCTAGAGACAAAGCTTTGGCAAATGAAAGAGCTGGATATGCATAAAATCAAAGAAAAAAGTTACCCTGACACTCACATAGGAATATTCATGAGAAGTCAATTTCCATGCACCATACGATTTCCATGCACCAGACATTTCAACATTTAGACAGATAGAGCAGATAAGTGTTAATCTAATACTTCCATTCAGTGGTACAGAAGTGATGAGATCTCTTCTGTACCTAGAAGAGTGGACTGGTATAAAAGCTTGGGTAAGTTTTATATTATTTTTTTAAAGCAAAAAAATAAAAAGTTCTTAGAAATGAATGACAGAGGTCACCAATTTACAACAACGTCCTTCCCATTGAGGAAGGCCATTTTCTGTAGGCTACTTACAATGAACTTGTAACCCAGTCTTCTAGGATGTGGAATAACTGGGGACTTTTGTTTATTCATGGGATAAATTGTAGATTTTGAGTAATATATTTTGTATACTAAATGAAATTCTTGGAAATTATATACATATTTTTAAATATATATTAATTTTATATAATATATGCACATAATATATCATATATAATGGAATATATATTATATATTATATATAACATATATTTTTGAATACATATACTTAAATCACAACCACAAAGACAAACAAACAAAAAAGTTTCTTAAGGCTCAGCCTGTAATCCCGCGCCTTTGGGAGGCTGAGGTGAGTGGATTGCCTGAGCCCGCGGGTTCGAGACCCGCCTGGGCAAGAGAGACCTCATCTCTACAATAAATAAAAAAAAAATTAGCCGGGCGTGGTAGCGCGCGCCTGTAGTTCCAGCTACTTGGAAGGCTGAGGGGGAAGGATCGCCGGAGCCCAGCGGGTTGAGGCTGCGGTGGCCGGGAGCGGCCGCTGAACTCCAGTCTGGGTGACAGAGTGAGACTCCAACTCAAAAAAAAAAAAAAAAAGTTTCTTAAATTCAACCAGTTTCAGCAAATATACTGAAATTAATTTGGATTCTACTTTGGAGAAGTTATTAAAAAGAAAAAAAAGTAACAAGCATTAGTATGTCTGCGTTCCAGAGAAATGGAGTTCTCAAAAAAAAACTATTTTCTTTGATGTTTTTAGATATTTTGTTTGTGCAACTATGATGTATATGTGTGTGAATAGAAAAGAAAAATTGTTACTAATAAAATTTCAAGTATATTTGTGGACCGTCCAAAAAATTATTGTCCAATTCACCAAGAGTTTAGTGAATTACTAGAAAAAATTATACAATAATAACAACAACAAAAAACTTTCTGGGGATCTGATGTGCTTCCTAATTTTTCCACATCTCTTTAAGAAACTCATATAAGCTATTATTTCTAATTTTGCCGTTTTGGAACAAATTATTATGCTTTTATGTCAAATAAGTAGAATTTGAATTGAGGTGATCCAAGAGATTTCACAAAATTCTTCTTTTCAAAAGTATGTAGTATAGAAGAATTGATTTCAAGTTGAAGCTACAGGACTCTAAAAAATTATAAGATTCTGTTATGTTGTATATACTTTTTAGATCACATAAAAAGGAACAGAAAATAATGGCATACTGAAATGGGAGTGCCTTAGTTCATTTAGTATTCCTACAAAAATACCCAAGGTTAGGTAATTTATACAGAAAATAGGTTTATTTGGCTCACAGTTCTATAGGTTGTACAAGAAGCATGGCACCAGCATGTGATTCCTGTGAGTTTCTGGTTGCTATCAGACATGGAAGAAGGTGAAGGGGAGCTGACATTTGCAGAGATCACATGGAGAATGAGAGAGAGAGAGAGAGAGAGAGAGAGAGAGAGAGAGAGAGAGAGGGAGAGAGAGAGAAGGCACAGGGAGGTGCTGGCCTCTTTTGAACAGCCCGGTCTCTTGGGAACTTACAGAGGGAGAACTCATCCATTATCAAGAGGATAGCACCAAGCCATTCCTATTGTGTCCTATATAACACAATCACCTCTCATGAGGCTCTACCTCTAACATGAGAATCAAATTTCACCATGAGATCCGGATGGGTTAAACATACCAAATTATAGCAGCAGCTAAATAATTGTTTTTTTAAAGATTAAAGTACCAAAACTCTGGTAGTTGGCTTACATTATGATGCTATTATCTTTGACCATACATTTGATATAGTCAAAATAGCAACAAAAAACTAAAAAGCAATAGAAATGAAATTAGATTAGCGTAATACATAATATCATATTAGAGGAAAATAGTGTTTAAATTACATACAAAAGAAGTAAATGTGTGGGGTGTGTTTTTTAAGATATCAAATATCTTTTCCTTCTTTTATTTTGTTCTCATTATTTTTCTACTCCCATTTCATTACTATGCAGTCATTCAACTTTGTAATTTAGATTTTGTACACTGCTTATTCAAGCATGGTTTTGAAGTTTCTCAACTACTAATTTTAGTTAAATTACATTTAATTATGATTGCGTATTGGCTGCTAAGAAAATAGTACATGCACGTGTGACACACAAACTGACTCTAATTATGAAGTTCATATAGTTTTTGGTTGTTGATAGTCTTTACCTGTCTCTAAGTGGTGTTCTTGAAATTAAGTTTATCTTTAGACCTTCCTCATTGCCTCTGTTTTGTGTGCTCGTAATGGTTCTCTTCCCCTTAAATCCGCAGTGGCCCTATTATTGATATAAAAACACTGCAACCCATGGATACTAATCGCAGTTATTTTGTGCTGCTTTTAGATTTCACTCACCCTTTCTGGGTTAGATATTCTGGAGGTATTAGTAGGTTTTTTTCCTTCCTAGATTTTGCACATGTGAAGTCATGATGGGCCTCATACCTAGAAAACAGTAGAATATCACCATGCTGGCTAACTTTTCTTTGTTGTTCTTGTTGTGGTTTCCAAAGTCTGTGATAGATAAAAAGCCGTTCAACCAATTTGGTGTGAGGTTTTATTCTGTATCTTTGATTTTATTGGATTAAATCTTCTGGCTCTCGTAAATCTCTAATTTTGTATCATCAGCTGAATTGTTTCATTTAATAATGTGAACCTACCATTAGGAGGGTGGCTATATTCTGCTTTTATATTGACTTACCCTTTTTATTAAAATAATAATGAAACTACCACTTGATATTCATGCCACACTTTGTAAATTATAATATCCCATGCATCATAATTTTAGCTTCAAAAGAATGATGCAAAGAAAGAAGGGCAGTTTTAAACCATACTTTACCTAATTTTGTTGATAAGAATGCTGAAACACAAGGATGTGAATTGATATGCTCAAATTCAGCCAGCCAAAAGACAGTAAAGATGCAACTTCAGTTCAAGAGATTTAGCCTCTGGCCGGGTACTCTTTTTTTAATTACAATATTCACTCTTTTGGATTACCAGCTTTATAATCCTTTGAGAAATGCCGATTTATGCTACACTCATGTTCCACCCATTTTATCCTGGCTTAGATTTTTGCAACTGAAAAACTAAACAAAATTGGAAAAGATGATGATTGATCCAGCCTGAGTTTATCAGCTGAGATTTCGGTATTTGAATAAGTCAAAGCCCCTTGACAGAAGATTAGGGAAACTTGAAGCTGTTTGTTTCAAGTTTCTCAGGGAAAAGCTAACAAGCTAACTATCCAAACACGTTCATAATGCAAATCTCTTTTGTTAATGGTCCACATGTTATTAATGAACACTTATTTAATTCCTGCATCCTTTGTCAAGTCATCTGAGGGAGAGGTATGGCTGGAAGGGACATTTGAGGTCAAATAAATTAATTAAAACTATACTTTTACATTGTGAGGTAATTTGTTTGATGACAACTGTAGGTTTTTAAATTAATTAATTGATTTCTCGCCACAATAAGAATTATTGCAGATAAGACAGAGGAGTTTGTGTGAGAGAGAGAGACAGAGGGGAAGCGAAAGGGAGATGAGCCTTAAATCAAGAAATCAAGGGAGTTACACTTTGCAGCTGGCACCACTCCAGAGATAAAATTATCTTTGAAAATTGCCCATTCTAGTGTTCTTATTACACTGATAATGAAACCAAGGACCACAGAGGAGTAGGCCATAGAGAAAAATTGATGACTTGCCGCTGGCAGTAATAGGACTGGAATTCAAGTCTTCTGACTTTTATTCCTTGCTTTTTCTATAATATCATGCTGTCTCTATGTGCGACATCTTCAGAAAATTCTCCAAAAACAATAGGATAAACACTGTTGCCAAGCTCTAACAATGAATAGATGAATTAATTAATTCAAAAAATATTTATTGAGTGCTATGGAAATAAATGGAAAAACCACCCAAATGAGAAGAAGCAAAGACTATTTGTTTAAAGCTTGCTATAACAAGAAAGTCAACCACCACCATTTGCACCCTGGCAGAGACTTAAAGACAGGCAAAGGAGTGAGAGTGCTTTATAGTGAAATAATAAATGGCTTTAGGTATGATTGGTAGCTGTTGACATGGCAAAAGCTGTAGACAGGCTAACTAGAGGAAGGAAATTCTATGTTACCGGTTAGGCATGCGTATTTTTCTTTTCTCAATTGGTCCTAAATTGGAAGTGAAGCAAATATTAAGGAAGTTGCCAATTACTAATCAAATCTTGGCCAGTTGGGGCTGACTGCTACATGGGTTACTATTTTTCTTCATGGATTGGTTACTACAGATAGTATCCTTACTTTCTGGTATGGTTACTGTAAATAGTAAATTGGTTTCTTGTATTTATTGCTGCACGTTGTGGGTCAGAATTCCAATTTGTAATGAAGTCTGACCATTGACCATTTATACGTTTAGTCCCTCACTAAATTGTTTGACCTTTTGTTGTTGTTGTTGTTGTTGAATCTTCATTGTGAGTATCTGATGAGAGAAGCAACATAAAGGTATGTAATTCAATGGATAGAATGCTGCAGACCAGCATCATAAACACTATGACAGAACCAAGAACAATTAATAGTTTTCTTTTTTTTTCTTTTTTTTGAGTTGGAGTCTCACTCTCTCGCCCAAACTGGAGTGCAGTGGCTGCTCCCGGCAATCCTTCCGCCTCAGCCTTCCAAGTAGCTGGAACTACAGGCATGCGCTACCATGCCCGGCTAATTTTTTGATTTATTGTAGAGATGAGGTCTCACTGGCCCAGGCGGGTCTCGAACCTGCGGGGTCAGGCAATCCACTCACCTCAGCCTCCCAAAGCGTGGGATTATAGGCTGAGCCACTGAGTCCGGCTAGTAATAGTTTTCTTAGGGTGCTTTGAACCCCATTTGCAAAACCCAGATAAACACACACACACACACACACACACACACACACACACACAGAAACAAAAAACAAAAACGAATCCCAATAAATTCCATGAGTTATAAAGATCAAACTTAAACAGCCAAATAGCTTTTTTCCATAAGACAATGTCTAGCCTATTTCATCCTGCCTATTTCATTGGTCTAAGTACAATACAAAGTATTAACAGTGGCACAAATGCCACCATGATGAGCCAAAAAGAATTCTAGAGCAATACAGTTGTCCACCACTACTCGTGCAAATGAGTTGAGGTTGTCTTTATTCCATCTAGAACAGAGGTGGTATTAATAACTTTTTCTGGAGTTAATTTCTAGCAGTCTTTTCCAGTTGTGATTCCAATTGGAACACTACTCTGATTATATGCGTAAATAATGAGTCAGGAATTCTACCAGGTAGTGTTCTGAATAACCAAAAGTGACAATGGGCTCCTGTTTATTGTGCCTCTAAACTTCAGGATTTACAACAGACCCTTAGTTTTCAGACCCTCAGCTTAGAAGTTACACCATCAGCTGCCCTGGTTCTCAGGTCTTTGGATGTGAGTTGATCTACACAACCAACTTGCTGAGTTCTCCAGCTTGCAGATAGCATATCATGACACTTTTTGACCTCCATAATTGCATAAGCCAAATTTCACAATAAATCTTCTCATAGATCTGAAAGTAGACTATTGGTTCTGTTTTGCTGGAGAACACTGACTAATACAGTGGATATTGGATAAAGTCCAAATAATGCTTTTCAAAGGGCTGCTGAGACCCTGGTTCCTAGACATGTATCATTTCTATAGGTTTTTCAGGATTATGTTGTTGACAAGGGATGCGTGATCCAAAAATACCTGCAGATGTCTGTTAAAAAGTTTTCTGATCTATCAAGTCTTGTTTAAGATATGTGATCCGAAAGACCAAAATAGGCATCCCTTTAACAACTAAAGTAGATGCTAAGGTTGAGGAAATAAATGTTACCTATGCATCAAGGGTTTAGGGCTCAGATGACATGGAAATTTCCTGAATTCTTATGGCTACCAGGAAAACTACTCCCTAGCTAAATTTTCTAACATTAGGACAAGTTGTCAGACCTTTCCCACCTCTGATATATTTCCTGGTTCTGCAACAGTTCCAGTCTTTGTTCTCAAAATGGAACATCAGACCTGTAAAATTTTGAATTTGCAAGTTTCCTCCATAATCATGTGAGCCAATACATTTAAATATATGTATAATACATAAGGTGACCTCCCAAAAAATGGAATTATCTTTTGGAGGGTGGGCCCCTTGTAATACAGGCTTCCTCACTAGATAAGGATTCTAGGACTCCATTGGCATCAGTGTACTAGCTAGCATTGTTGTGAAAGGCTGTGTTCAGGTTCAGTGAGATTTTTTTTGGGGGGGGTTCTTTCAACGCGTTTGTCTGTTTCATGTTGGGTGATTTAGGAGTGCACATGTCCACACTGCGCTGAGTGTTCAGCACTTTTTGATCAAAAAACAGCATGCCCTCCATGCCTCACCCTACCTAATCAATGGATCTCACCCCGAGCAACATTTTTTGTCCCTCAGGTGAAACAAGCCCCCAAATGAAAACATTTTGCCCATGTGGAAGAGGTGAAACAAAAAAATGGCAAAAGCAATAAAAGACATCAAAAAAGCAGAGTTCAAAAACTATTTTGAGCAGTAGAATAAGCACCATGCTAGATGTATTGCATCAAAAGAGAATACTTTGAAGGTGACTGAGGTTTAAACATCTAAGAATAAATATACATTTTTTATAAATAAATTTCTGTTTTGGGGTGTTTCTCCTATTTGTGTGTACACAATTTTCTAGTCTATTTCAAAAAAAAATCTATATTTAATCTTTTTATGGGATTGAATTATATAGTCCAATTGGCTTGTGCTGAGAATATTTTATTAGTAGACTTTTACCCTTTCCTTTTTTATGTTTTGAACTTTAAATTTATTGTAGAAAGTGAGATATTGTGTGAGTGTGTGTATGTACACACACATATATGCTCACACACATATATGCATATATATATACACTTATATGTGTGTGTGTGAGTGTGTGTGTGTGTGTGTGTGTGTGTGTGCTATTGGTTCTGTTTTTCTGAAGAAAACACCTAAGGAAGGGAAGTCATTGAAAGCCTGCTTCAAATTACAGAGGCTGTCCATGTTTGGGCTCTCAGAGCAAAGAGTGTCTTACTGAGTTATTTCACAAAGAGGTGCTGCAATCAGGAAAAAAAAATAGTTGCCACTGTCTGCAGTATCCAGTTAAATTTAGAAATCCTTTCAATTGTCATTTTATGAGGGGTCTAGAATAAGTTTAGACAGGCTTTAATCTATCCAGAGAGTATTTTTCACAATTGGATATATCATGCCTTAAAAAATGTATTCTGCCAAGGCTGCAATTTTTCTTTGTTTTTTTTATATAATATTGAAAGCAAGTAAATGGAATTATTTTACAGGCTTTCTTGTTCTCTGAACAAAGTAAGTGATCATTTACATATTGTGTCAGAACTCAATCACAACAGAAATTTAGAAATTTGAGTCTTGATTGAAGATCCAAAAAAACGTAGGAGGAGGCAACAGTGAGTCTCTAGGGCATGACTTTTCAGGTATACTCTTGTCCTTCCCAAGTGAAAACAAAAGATACGAACTCTCTGGTTTACAGACATTGATAAGGGCAAAGAACCACTACAGGAAAGTACATGGCTTCAGGGGAAATTGGAGCAGAATGATATTTGGTTTAGGTACAACTGGGAAGTGAGGAATAACACATTTGTTCATTGCCCTGAGGTATTGAACAAATTTATATCATCATCCATTTCATTTCTTTATTGGCAGGACAGTAATGCTATGAAGACTAGGGATAAAAGAAGACCTTTGGGTATAAGTTTTTCAACAATAGGGTTGAGTCTCTCCTTTACTTTTAGCTTTAAAAAATATTGAAAAGGTTTGGGTAACAGCTTGAAAGAAGTTCTCTAAATTTATAAGATTTTTCTCCAAATATTTGCCTATGTTGGCAGAATTTTTAGCCTACAAAATGTCACATACAGTGCCAAAATCCTTGTTTAGGGTCTAACAAAGAGGACAAACTTGATTATGAATAGAGGGGTCCTTTAGAACTTCAAGACGTAGTTCCTTATTACATATTTAATATTATGATTTTTTTTTTTTTTTTTTGAGTTGGCAACTCATTCCGTCACCCAGACTGGAGAGCAGTGGCCGCTCCGGTCACCGCAGCCTCGACCTGCTGGGCTCGGCGATCCTTCTGCCTCAGCCTTCCGAGTAGCTGGAACTACAGGCGCGCGCTACCACGCCCGGCTAATTTTTGATTTATTGTAGAGATGAGGTTTCGCCTGCCCAGGCGGGTCTCGAACCCGCGGGCTCAGGCAATCCTCTCACCTCAGCCTCCCAAGGCGCGGGATTACAGGCTGAGCCACCGAGCCCGGCTATGATTCTTTTTTAAAAGTAAGTTTGAAGAAGTGGTATTACAGAGCAGGAAGGAATATATTTCGGTAAAGGCCCAAGGGTTATGGTTAAAAGATGGGAGAGAGGAAATATCTGTGAATTATCTTAAACAACAATGACCTGTGTAATAGGTTTACTTCAAGGAAGAATTTGAGCAAAATTAGAAGGGTTTAAAATAGAAAGAAAGGATAGCACCTATATCTACCAAGAGCTGATAAGAGCGACTCTCCATATTTCCAGTTAATCACCTTGAGTGTTTAAGTTTATAGCAGGATATTGGGGTAATTTTTCCTTTCTCAGAACATCTTTATTAATCTAAGTGAAGAGGTTTTTTGTTCTTATGTTTTTTTTTTCTTGGTTTTTATTTTGTAAGACTGGACAATCTTTTTTCTAATACCTCCTCTGTTTACAATACGTGTCAGTAGGCAGTCAGTTAGAAAGTAGGTCACCTTGCGGTTTGATCTGTGGGGCTGCTAAAATTTACTTTGCTTTCTATATTCTTTCTTTTTATATTTTTTAAATTTAAAAAAATTGATACATAATAGTAGTACCTATTTTTTGAGTACATGTGACATTTTGATAGCATAAAGTCCTTTCAAAATGTGCTGACAGATGGTATAGTTCAGCTAAAGGGATTGCTTCTGATTCTAATTTCTGAGTTTGTTTGTTTTTAAATTTGGTCTCCTATGTTAGACTTAATTTAATTTACAATAGGAAATGAAATTGCTAGTAATACATCAGCACCTTGTTTAGCTAACAAGTATTTTTTGAAGTTACTTTTTAGTCTATTCCAAAAATCTTTTTGTTTGTTTATGTGATTGAATTCTATGTATAATCCAATTGACTTGTATTGAGAATATTTTATTAGCTGACTTCTATCCTTTTCTTTTTTTATTTTTTTGACTCTTAAATTTATTGTAGAAAGGGAGATATTCTAGGGCTTTTTAAGGGGTCAGTTCAATCAAATTTTGCCTTTGTGATTTAGCATCTGATGTTCTGACCAACAAGTGTATAAGTTGATATTGGTCAGGTAATTCTGGGTCATATACACTCAAAATTACTCTAAATTATTCTGTGCATATTTGCTGGACTTGTTTGGGTCTAGGGAAAGTCTTTATTATAATTTTAAATTCAACTCAGGTCCATGGTTTAAATTCTATATACCTGACCCATGGGAGTCATAATCTTTTAGAGGAAGTTGCATTTTGAAGCTTTAAGAGAGTTGTTGAGAAAAAAGACCAGCGGTCTAGACAAGGGAAACAGGGGAAAGGAATAGACAGAGCTTTGCAAAGAGAGATATTAGAAGGATAAGGGGGAAGAGGAAGGACTGAACAAAGGGAGACAGTTGGAGGGCAAGGAGGGAGAGAGTTTACTAAGGGAATTAATCTAGTGTGTTCCTGCTGGAGTTGGTTGACTTGCTAATTTATTTGGCAAAATAAACTTCTAGTGAAGCAATATGATTACGAGTTTTGTTTGGAGGCCTCTGCGTGCCGATCAGAAAACTGTCACATAATTATGGGCTCTATTAGATATCAACATCAAAGCACAAGGGACCTCTGTGTCTGGTCAAAGGCTGAAGTCCAAAATGGACAGTGCAGACTAGTTCTCAGTGGAGTCTCTATGATAACTGTGAAAATAAATTTTAAAAACCCAGATGAGAACAAGGAAAGGCTATTAATTTAGAGTTTGCTATAATGGCAGGCCAGCACTATCATTTGTGTTTTGGCAGAAACTCAAAGGCTGGCAAAGTGGGATATTCATGTTGGAAAAAAGAGAAGTCTTCAGGTATATCCTGACGAGAGGTTATTGGCATGGGGAAGCTGTGGGACATTGTTTCCAAGGGTCTCTGAACAAATATTTGTTTCTGTAGCTAAACAGAGTAGATATGCCCCACTACATGCTTTTTGGAGAATCAGTATGAGCCTAATATATTCAAATATTAAAATCTTTAAGAAGTATTGAACTAGAGAAATATGTTTAATTCAGATGTTCCCAAATTGTATTTCCTGTAGTCTTCTCCTTTATCTAAATTTTTTTTTTTTTTTTTTTTTTTTTTTTTGAGTTGGCGTCTCACTCCGTCGCCCAGACTGGAGTGCAGCGGCCGCTCCCGGCCACCGCAGCCTCGACCTGCTGGGCTCCGGCGATCCTTCCGCCTCTGCCTTCCGAGTAGC